>BSBM01000500.1:4750000-4985000 GCA_027924585.1 Larix kaempferi | reverse complement strand
CTACTATGGAGTCAATACCAATACTAAATTGAAAATTTTTGATTTTATTTTGGATTCCTATGAGGAACATATCTAGAAGACCATAGATGCACTCCATGCACATAAAAATATACTCTAAACATATAACAACAATTTTCCAATAGAGTTAGTGGAATCAAATCATGGTGAAATCATAAGTGGGTATCATTACCTTGCACCATCCCTTAAAACTAACAATAAAATAATAATATAATTAAATATAATTAACAATTTCAAATAATATCAATTATTAAAATGAGATGATTTTATTTGACATTTGAATGATTCTTCTATGTCAATTGACACTATCATTTGAAACAATAAAGTAAATAAAACAAACACACTAATAAACAATTCTAGTGTTTTCCTAGTTAATTCATATTTATCTTTGTTCAAAGTTATTGCACTAACTATAAAATTCAAATGTGACTTATTTTCCATATCTTCATTTTACCTTTATTAATTTGCATTTCTATAAGTTGGATTCAAAAAACATGTGAAAATGGTTGTACTATCAAGATATATTTTCATTTGTAGAATATATGCAAATAATATAATAATTGATTTTTTTTTTCAAAAAGTAATAGATTATTACGATGGTGATATTTCACAATTCATCTCTAGTTTTCTCATCTATTCTGTTACATCTAAAACTGTATTATGGGGAATTTGGAATCAAGCATGAGTCTTATAATTTTTTTAAACTAAAAAATCTTAATTCAATCAATAAAATTTGAGATAATGTGTTAATGTCATTGTTTGATGAGATAATGTAAAACAAATCTAAAAATCTCTAAATCCAAGTGTCACCTTCTAATTAAGTAATAGTTGATTATTGTTAAACCTTTAACTATTTGATCAATAACATATAATAAAAATATATTACAAGATTTAAATATATTTTTTATAAACTTTGAATCATTAAAAACTATTTATAATTGCAACATTTTTTTAATATAGAAAACTAATGTCTATTAAATTTTCACATTATTTAGCAATCATTTTCTTTTATTTATTTGAAAATGAATAAAGTTATTTAATTTTTTTATATTTTTTTATAATTTTTTTATAATGATTAAAAAATAAATAAATAAATTTGTAACCTGTATTTATTTTATTAAATTAGTTATTAGTTATTGGATTTCATTTATTTCATTGAATCAAACTATCTGTAACTATGTTTTTTTAGTAAGAAGGAACATGATATTATATCAAAAACAATACATAATAGAGAGGATGTCTATGGATCCATCCTCCCAAAACTTGAACATGACGAGACCCAACAATTTGAGGAATTATATAAGCTACCAGACTATTTAAAGACATATTACACATATACTTAAAATTTGTCATATGGCATTTACATGCAAAAAGTGACTAAATTGACCCTGCAAACTGAAACATAGAAGCAAAATGAAGGACCAGATCAAAGAACTACTGAGCATCTTACCTAACCCACGGCTTTGGGAAAACGTCCTCGTTCTCATGTTGCGCGTCCAGACCATGCAGAAGAGGCCATCCCAGAAGGACTGCATCCCTTGGAGACGCCGAGCATAGCTGGTTGGCCATATCCAGTGCAACCATGGAAACAACAATAGCATCCAACTTATGAAGCAATTTGTCCCATTTATCATTCAAATGCCGAATGGCTCGACGAGTGTCAAATATCAAGTTCCACTAGGCCTCCATGAGCCCTTCCATATGCTCCGTGTTTTGAATATGAATCTCCGCAAGATGTTGAACTAGAGAAGTTGTAATCGTCTATTGTTGCCAGTCATGGGTGTTGTTTTCGCTAGTAGGAGCCCCGGGGGACAAGGAGGAGACGTGGGATGGAAACACATACAATTTATGTTCCCTTTGAACCATTCTACTCTGCAGCTCCAATAGTTAGACTCCACTCCATTCACCACATAATTCTCAGAACCAGAAGTCGGGGCAGAAGTGAGGGACCAGGAATCCATCAAAGGTGATGAGGGGATTGATTCAATTTGAATTCCAATGTGAGTTGGATGAGACGTTGCAACATGACGAGAGCTTCCGCGAGCTCTCAGGTACATCATGGAGAGGGGAAAGAACAACAAGATGACATCCTCTTTCAGGAAACCAGCTAAATAATTCCCCAGAATTTCCACATAAAGAATGGTGTAAATGCCGCACGCAGAAGAACTTGTCCTGCTAGGAAAACTACATTTAACCTTCCATCCCATCTTTCCATAAAACCTGTACTGAATCCTCGTATAAACCCGGAATGGAGGCGAATCCACCATAAAAAGCTTACAAGCTCGAGACTAGAGCGCGGGAGGGTACGTCGTCATTAAATGGAGATCAATGCTCCGACTGGTTCATACAAGGGCAGTTAAATGAACCATTTTCCAACTGCTCATCATCCCCCACCACGTTACGTACTCTTGACTTGCCAACTGTCACCCCATCTAGGGAGATTTATTCTCTTTTAGTTAATATGAAAATGAATAATTTTTTAACTCGGAGACTTATTTTCTAATATAATAATTTATTTTTATATTTATCATTAATTTAAATTGATTATTTATTATGAATACACAATAGTTTAAGTTATGCAAATTATTACTTACCTTACAAGTTAAGTTAATCAAGGTAGAAGAAAATATATAGATGGGCTTCTTAGCATATTAAGTTTATTAAGGTAGAAGAAAATATATGGATGAGGTGTTTTTAGCCCCTTCCCACCCCCCATCCAATAAAACTATAATTGATTTTAATAGGGGGTTGAACATTGTGATTAGGTTGTACATTGATTGGGTGCTTGTACATCATTGTGTAGGTGATAAATTGATAATTACATTTATATTTTTTGGATGTTAAATCTCATTAACTTAATTTAAATAGAGAATGCATATCTTATGGTGCTTCTACATAGTTTTGTAGATGATAAATTGATAATTAGAGTAATTTTGAAAACCCATTAAAATTTTAAACACCAACTAAAATTAGGGTTTTTATTTCAAAACGTATATTTCCCTTGATATGTTCATTTATATGCTGAAGAATTTGTTTTCGTTGCAGTTTGAAATCTACTGTAATATCCTTCCATTATATTTGCTTGTATATTTCTCTTAAGATTTTCTTGCAAGACATTAACATTGTATGTTCTTGAAATTTAGATGTGAGAACTAGATACATGATATTTTGGGGTCTACTTTGTTTCAATGACCATTGAAAAAATATCAACCAATTAATCTCTATTCAAATGTGTTTATGATTAAAATGGAATATGATTAGTAAGTGGGATAAAATATGTCATTTTTTTTTAAAGATATTTCAAGTATAGTTAATATTTGTTTTAATTTTAGGATTTATTTATTTTATAAAAAGTTATATAAACCAATGTTACAAATATTTTTAGTTAACCTTTGCTATTTGAATTAATAAAGTAATTAAATTCTTCTCATTTAAATTAATAAATATTTATATAAATAAAAAATAATACCATTTAAATTAAAATATACAAAATATATAATCCCATCAAAATTCTAAATTAATTAAGAATAAAAAAATACCTATACTAATAGATAATTAATGAAAAACATGCAAATAGATTTAAATCAAAATCCAATTTTTATCCATGTTCAAAAATTAAACAAAATTTTGATAATCAAAATATTCAAAAATTAAACAAAATTTTAACCATCAAAATCCAATTCTTATTCAACATTCAAAAATTAAACAAAATGTTAGGTATCTCCATACAAAACAAAGATAAAGATAGGAAGAAATTTTTTATAACCCAAACACTATACAAAAACAAAGCAATTTGGGATATATATTCTATAACCCAAACACTTAATTTAAAAATAAAAAAATGCAATTTCACAACTAATTGTTTGAAACTTTTTCCATAAGAATGGAAAACTCTGAAGTACAAATTTTGAATGTAGCAAGAAGTTATATTTTTTGGCATACCATAAATGTTAGAACTTGATAGTGTTGTAAACTGGCGTGATCTAAAATTGTGGATGCTTAGTATATAGAATTTGCATAGAACATAATAACGTTTTACATCTAAATGTCTGTCATCCAAAATAACCAGATAGCAAGAAAGATATATTTGATCTCCTACTCGTTAATTGCAATACCGAGAACTAAACTTCAATAAATAGAGCTTCAAGAACTATCTCAAATTATTTTTTGCCTTTTTATAGACTGAGCAGTTTAAAATTCTCCCAACATATTATATCTTTACATATCCAAAATTGATTATTTTTTATGCTTAATCGCAGAGACGCAGGTGGTGGGAAAATGGCACATATCCTTCCTCAAAAGGCTCATATCTACCCCTCTTGACAGACCTGCTTCACCGTGGAGTTCATGCCCAGAATGTTTGGGCCATTGTATTCCCATCAACCTGCACAACATCGATCCCTCCTCATTTGTGTCTATTTTACCTTACCAGAATTTCACGAGGCACCATTCTCCTACCCAAATTTGGGTTTAACATGTAGTAAATAGGACTCATGGAAATAATTGCTGCAGTTAATCAATTTTAAATCAATCAATATCAACATTAGATCCAACTTGCAAATTTAATCTAGAAACAACGCATAAACTGATCATTGAAGAGATGCAGTACCCTGAATTGAATTTATATGTCTTGCAAGCTCCCAAATGGAAGTACCACCACATTTAGCCCCTTGTCCTCTTTTGTTTGTACAACTAGGATAATCTTCAATATGAAAATCAACTTCTTTCAAAGGCAAGCGGCATTTTTGAGCTTGCTTCTCCAACTTCCACTTATTAGAAGGCTCTTTCTCCTTATTTACTTTGTCTACTTACTCCTCACAGTCTTAAAAGAACCTCTTAACCAAGCGAGGATGGTTCCTTTCTATCATGACAGAACAACAACTTGCACCACAGTTTATTAAAAAATAAAATCTTTAGTCTGCTATTTTGCTTGAACCCCAAAATAAATAAAAAGTAAGGAAATGGGAGAAATAATGTGTTTCTAACAATCTTGAAAATGAAGTGGTTAACAGTAGAGAAGCCGTCCACTGATTATCATGGAGAAGATATAAATATTCTTAAAGAAATATATGGGCAGAGGTTCAAGTAAACACCTACAGAATCAGGAGTAACGGTTCTCATAGAGTGAGAGTGCACTCCTTCCGACAAAACGCATTTCTTTCTTGCAATTATAAACAAGTAAAAAAATAGTTTGAGAAATAATGGAGACAAACCTCTGATTACATAGAAACATGGTTTTGTAGGAATCGGTCTTGTCTTTATAGAGACCATGCCTCTTCTTCACAACACAAAGATTGTAACACACTTCAAGTATTAGAGACTAGCTCAAATTGCACAATTATAAAAGCTTATCTTTTCACCATAGACGTGATTTCACATACCTGGTTTGTCTCTTCTCCAAACCTTGAACTCCGCCATGCCATAAAAGTCTGTTCAAATCCTTTTGCGTTCTCTCCAACAATGGAGCATGTTAGATTAGTCTCCTTTCTCCGGACCTTGATAAGACGCACTGTCCCTACTTGTTATTGCCCAAGAATAAAACCTAAAGGCCACCCTCCTCTTTTATAAACAAATGGAAAAAATTTCCATACCCATGATCGATCTTCCTCTAGAATTTAGTCCTTTCGCCCAAAAAGAAAAATCTCTACTCCCCACTATCTATGCTATCCCATGGCCTTTCACTTATCTCCTTATAATACCAAATCGTTGCAAGAAAATGGAGACAGTTCTTCCTTCTGAAGAAACCCTAAATGGATACGGTTCTTGTATTTGAAGAAACCCTAACCATTCTCTTCATTTCTTCGCTAGCATGAATCCAAATCTGAGTAAAAACATAAAATCTAAAGAGAAATCCAATGTAGAAACAAACTCACACAGAAACCAAAATCTTGGGCGGAAAACTTCAGTGAATTTATATGTCACATGCTACTGGAAGGAGAATTATTGCAGGGATTCCTGATGTCCCGCCCGCCTCAGAAATTCGAACATTAAACTGGAATGTTTCTTGATGTTGAGCATATTGGATAAAAAATATGTCCACATTGTGTCAGTGTGTGCTACAGGCTCTAGGCACGTTCGAAAATTTCCTTCAGGGTTCATCAACTATCCTGTGCGAACAAAATCTTAGAATCATCTCGTGGAGGAAACACCCTATAGACGATTGATGCAAGTATGAAGGCAACATGAGAGTTTAGCAGCAATGAAAACTGCACATAATGGGAACCAGTAAATTTTGGAGGTAATTTCAAATTTTTGAATTTGAATTTTGTAGTTCCATCCCATCGATAATAATGATGGAGCGTTGCCACGGTACTTGCTGGAGGATTGCTTGCCGGAAACTGAGGAAGGAGCGGATGCCGGACAAACCTCATTCCATACATGGCCATCCCTCATGTCATGGATGATCTGACACCAAACAGACTCCTCTTAAATGCGAGTGTGTCTGTTGGATAAGGCTCGCCTGAGCGGAACCTGCAGGGCGATCCGTGCAATCGGAAATCAAAGACTCGGCAACAGAAGCTCAGGCGACGGGAAAGTGAAGGCAGTGGGTCCCATTTCCAGGTGGATTAACTAGCATGAACGTACATGCTGGTTAAGCTCAGCCAAATAGAAATTTGATAAATGTTGGATTCTTGTAATGATATGTCGATGAATTGCCACTCTTCAAAAACCAGCCAGGGTTTAGGGGCAGAGGTCATGACGAATAAAAAAAAGGATCCATTATGGGCGGTTTACTAACCTGGATCAAGTTGTTTGCTCCAAAGACCCGAAATTCTAAGATCTGGCCAAGAAAACCCAAAATCTGCTCCACAGTCCCGAAATCCTGAACTTTGAAAAAACCGAATTTTTTTTTAGCTATGATAAAAAAAAAAAATTGAAAACAACATATATATAGGGCAATTTAAAACTGAAAATGATTTCAATCCATAATATGTGGACAAAATTACCAAAAACCTGGATTTCCATGATCACCGGAGGGCGAATTTACCCTCGGCAATTGCCATTTCTATAAATTTGGGTGAATTAGAGCTAGCGGTTTTTTTACTTGGCGATGGGAGCTTGAAATAGTATCAGAGAGGGGCGAAATGGTTCAATTTAGTGTCCCCTTTATATATTTTATGTGGCTAATGTGCCATTTAGTAAAAATAAATACATAAAAATTGGGCTAATCATAGTAAATGTTCGTTTAATTAAAAAATAGCCCACTAAAAAAATAAAACACCTAAATTTAGCCCATGGGCTAAGATTAGCCCCTAAAATTTTCCTTGCTGGTTGTGGAGTAATATCTAAAACTACTTTTGATTGGTTAAGATCTCATTTTCTTTGGACTAATATTTTCCTTGAATAACGGAAATGAGTCAACTCAAAAGATTTAGGGATCAACCTGGATCAAAGATGAAGTTAGAAGAATTAATCTGTCAACTTTAATTAATAATTACAAAAGAGAGTCTTCATTTATAGAAATGGAGAAGCCCAACTACAACTAAGAACAACTAGGCAGATGATGATATCTATGTGAGCTTACAACTAACAATAGGTTGTTGCATTGGAAAACACCAACGCTAACATCCCATCATAAGCGAAACGTAGGGAGGAACAAATGAAAACAAAGATGGGCCCCGACAACAAGGCATGGTGAGGTACCCATGTACAAAATCTCATAGCCAGAGAAAAGGAGAAAACCTCATTGGAAAAAATCCTCCCTAAAAGAGAAAAAAAATGCCATTATTGAAAACCGCATTGGAGTTGATATTGAAGAAGATCTCACAATGATGCAGTGAATGGAAAGAGCGGGAGACCCATAGAGACTAAAATATCCAACCAAAAATATGAAGAAGAGAGCCAAATAACCTTAATGAACATGGTTGAACTTTGAAGAAGTGGATAGGTTGCAAAGGCACAAAAATGGAAAACAATGACAACCACCACATGAATGCTCCAAAGAAATAGGTGATGGTCAAGAACTAGAAAAGGCTTCGAACATAAGCATATGCCATCAACCATGGAACAAGCAATGAGGCTCGTGGATAGTAAAATAACCAAATAAGAAGTATGGTCGATACTATAAAGAGGGCCAGGAAACTCCAAGATGTCAAAGGCATCAAAGATACATCTAGAAATCCAAATAGAAAATTTCAAACTCCTAAATGCATGATCCAAACTACTGAGTTAACGATAGTTGAATGCACACCCATCAAAATAAACGGATCCTCTAGAATGAATCCTGAAAATAGAGAAAACATCATATGCCGAGTGTCCCTATGGATGCAAATCCATCTCACTGTACTGCATGAGTAACTAGCAACTGCAACCGCTGATTCAATATAGGAATCCATGCTTGATACAAGGCTCACTCTAAAGACGCTTGATCTCAATTAATCATGGTGAATAAAAAAATCACCTATTGAAGCATTGCATACCACCCCCCCACAATTATGAACTGAGTGGAAAAGATGACGACAATGCATGTCATAACTAATGGCGAAAGTATGGAGTACAAGCTAAAGGTAGCAAATATGCAAAACAACCTAAGCAAGAAACACTCCAAAGTGGCAAGCTCCAATGCACCGCAAAATAAAGCAGTACAGGGAGACAAATTTGTAGTGACACTCTAAAGACTATTTGCATGAATGGCCCAGAATCCACTGCGCAAAGGTACAAAATGAGAGGTACCATAAAATCCATCATAGATAGCAATCCTTGATATGGGTTCCAACAAACAAGATCATTTTTTATACCCATTTACAAGTGGGGAATCAACCTTTGTTCATTAATCTCATGATGAGAAAAACAAGCTTAAATAATCAAATCAATGTGGTGTGCAACAAATTATCGAAAAGAGATTTGAATACCTCTCACAACACCTCAAAGAAAATGGAAATGGAAGACTTATATAAAGAGATATGGAAAAAACTCGACCAATAACCTCTAAAATACAATAAAATGGAAAAAAAACTATGCGAGTAACCTCACCATTGAAAATTATGGTGATCTCATCCACCAAAAGCACATTATGGTGTCCATATATGCCAAAACGCCTCCATTGGTATGGAAAGTGGACACTGCAATGAAGAACCTCACGAAGAATGTTTTGACACACCTCCAAAAATCAAAATCATGGTCTCCTCCATAATAGCCAAAGAACAAAACCCGTGGGAAACTTCATGAAGGTGAGGTGACCAAAGCCCATCACAAAAAACAAAGGGTCACGCATCCGTTAGTAGCACCTCCAACTAAACTGCCCAAGAAAAACGAGTCAAGAGCCTCCAAAATGAAACTCTTCACATTAATTTCGAAAAAAAACAATATGCCAAGTCTCCTCGATCCTCCTCCCTTATAGACTTAACAATTCTCACAATGCAAGAATTTTCATGTCTCACAAAAAGAAGACGTCATGTAAAGTAAAAGGTGTGAATTGCCATATGAAGAAGGTCGCACTTGATATTCCACACAGCAACAAACTTGGTTGAATCTCACTAACCAATTTTTCCTTCTCAATTAGTGAAAATCCAGTAACAACGATCCATATCAATGTTTTCTATGAAGAGGAATGCGCTGGAAAGAAGCCCAAATCATCCATGGATCAAGATCTAGGCAAAATTTGACTGAAAGCAATTTAACCGAATGGCACTTCTATTCAAGAAGAGATACCGTCTTCCATGGGCATAAAAAAGATGAGTGGTTTGGCATTTCATGCAGCCATTGATTTGAGCCAAAACGATTCAAAATTCCACCCATATATGGAATCTGGAAGCCATCGTAAATACTTGCATCAGATCCTTTCCAATAAAAAGGTAAGAATTTGGCACCACTCTCCACTCAAGATCATGGATGAGTGGCATACCAAAATTGATCTCAAAGAGAGTCCATGGATCTAAAAAATGAGATGCAAATGCATCTCAAAACAAAAACAAAAAAGTTGAGATGCAATGAGTATTCACAACATTTCCTTCAGAACCAAGCAAAATATGGGATTGTTGGAGCAGCTAAGTCGTCAAAATTTGTGGAATGCAAAGCAATTTAGCGTGGAACTCTTAAAAAAGAGAGGACCTGATCATGAACAGTGTTGTAGCGAGGAATGCGAACCAGGAAACAACAGTGGCAGCGCCGTCACTGAGGCCAATAAAACAGTGAAGATCTGAATCCCTTCAAAATCAAAAACAAAAATCTAGATTGTAATACCTACGATCTGCTACAAGGATATATACGATAAACATGATCTATTTTGCAAAGATAGTATGCAATAAACAAGATCTACCATGATGTTTGTACCCAAACAATGAAGAGATCCGAGATCAATCTTCTACACAAACAATGATCAGATCTCGTTGATATTCCCTTTCCTTCAAAGAGAAAACGTCCACTGGGTCCATCTCTTCAGCCCTGAAAGTTGCATGAGATCACCCAAGTAGAATCGAGAGCTATGATTTTTTTTGTAAACCTAAGAGCAGTTGCAAATGCAAATATTTAATAATCCCTCGATCCAGATCATCAAAAATAATGAGATAGTCTCTTGAGTCTTACAAAGGAAGTCAGACACAAAAGGAGGCCATCAAATTTGTGTGTAGCAAAAATAAACTCTCCCACAAATCCTATGATCCAACAATCTGCAATTAAATAGAAAGAAAACCAGCCGCTCCATTGAAAGATTCTAGATTTGAGATAAATGATGCGGCTGTAGATAACATCCAAAACCAAAAACAAAATGCATAGGTACAACACTCAGGAGGAGGTGACTACCACCATGTTGGCTGCTTTCTTGGGCAGACCCGGGTTTTAATGAAGCGCAGCAACAAACCCCTTGGCGCACTGGCCCTCTCGGCAACGAGCTGCGCAGCAGCTCGAGGTCTCACCCGAAGTGGCTATGGGGGGCTAAGGAATCAGGTTTCCTTAACCGGGGTGACGCAAAGATTGTCCTTCCTCTTCTGGTTCCTCAGATATCGGCGGTCCGACCTTCCCGCAGGCCCCTCGACGCAACTGCGCGAATTCCTTCTTCTCTGGCGCAGAAGGCACTAATCCTTGTGTCAAAGCGTTACGTACTTCCTCGCCCTGCGCAAATAGCGAAGTATCGCAGTCCTCGATTGCTGCAGCGACAGCGCTCCACCACTTCTTCAGTCCTTAACACTTATGGCTATCAATGGACCTTCCCCAACTCAATCCAACAGTCACAAAGATAATACAAGAGTTTTGCATACACCGGTAATGAACTTAAACAGTTAATCACTCACGCAAACATTATAACAAGTGGAAATATGTGAAGCTCTTCTCCTCGAGGAAAACCACGTCCTCGGGAGTGTTATATTAACCAGAAACCCATAGAGTTATACAATATGCTGCGCACACAGCTGCAGCCTTAGATCTTTACAGGAAACTCCACGCACACAGCTGGGAGCCCTTCTCTCAAACCGGTCTCTTCTCTACAGAGATTACAAAGGCACAGACGTCACACAGACTGTCTGGCAACTCAGGGATTAGCTCCTCGGCTATCCGACTCTACTCTAGTTCTACACACAGTAGAAACACTTAGCAAAGGATAATCAACACATGATCTATCCTCGAGACTGCCTATCTAACAGTCTAAACATCTATCTATCCCAAGAGTATCTAACTCTTACTCGCTAACTCTAACGTCTACCCATTACAATTATTCATATATATAGGTGGCCATGGCGGTCACACCTTTACAAAACTGTGGGCCTTTCCCAACAGTGATTCCCAAAAACCCTAACCACGCACATGGCTAGGTGTACTGTAGGCGCCGCTTGCAGTCATGTCGCCGCTTCCTGCAGGCTCCATGAATTTCGGCGCAGATTGTGGGTATGGGCGCTTGTCCTTCACCCTCAATGCTCTGGTCCGTTGCTCCTCCTTGATCCGAGCAACCATAACTTCTGTACTTAGCCTTTAAATGAGGGTAGCTGAGCCCTCTACTCCATCGCTTTATTTATTATGGTAGCTGAGCTTTCTATTTAGCCTTCATTCTCTTCTGTCGTGCGCGCGAGCTCCGCGATTTCCGGTCTGTGATCTTCGCTGAGCTTGTCTATCTGGCACCGTACTGCGCACCGTCTCCTTCTTGTCCAAAACTTAGTGCTTGTCCCAAAATTAGCACTTTCCTTCCATACTTGTGCTTTTTCCCAAAATTAGCAGCTTTACCGTAGCTACGACCTTGGCTCCAACAGGCCCCTAACACTCACTTGTGGCTCGCCCTCGAGCCACTCGCACTGGCATGTGGTCGCTTGATTTGCACATCTGCTTTTGCTTGGGTCTCCGCGAATGCGTTCTTCCACTTCGCAATAGCGGAGTCCAATTCATCGACACATTCTACAGCTGTCTACACCGTTTCTGCAGTTGCTTCGTCCTTAGTGATGGTATCGATGATCTCCTGAGATTCAGCAATCTCTTTGATTTTTGTCTCAACCTGGGCAACGATTTCAGCATACTCATCCATGAATGGCTGAATGCTGTTGGTGAGCTTCTCATCTTCAGTTCTGAGCTTGTGCAGTTGCTGCTGCATTTTGCGCACTTCGCCCATTTTCTTCATTTTTGGTAAGCCTGTTAAGGCCTTAGCTTCTTCATTCAGAACAGTGAGAGATTGTTCTGCAGCTTGCACCTGTTCTGATAGTCCAACTTTAAAAGGGAGCTTCACAAGCTCTGTCCAAGCTTCCATAGCCTGGTTCATCAGGTTCTCGGCTTCCTGTACTCGATCTTTCATCTGTGTGGAAGCTCTGCTCAGTGCTTCAAATTGTACCTGCACATCATCCATAAGATGCGCAGCAACGCGAGCTTCTAGCTCAGCGATCTAGGTTCTATGGCCTTCAGCCATAGCAACTATTTCTTGCTCCAGGGTTTTCGCTCTTTCTCCAATGATTTGAACTTTTGCAACCAGAGGGAGATCTGGTTGAATCTCGCAAGCCGGCAATAACTGGGCAATCTCATCCACTGCGTTTCTGATACCGATGTCTTGCGCCTCATAAAGTGCAAGCTTCTCAGAGGTATTCTGATGGATTGCCTTCAACTCTAACTCCTGCGATTGCAGTCGTTGATTTTCCTGAAATGTAGAGAGCTCTCTAGCTCTCAACTCAAGAGAAACTTTCTCATGCACTAGCTGTAGAGTCTCTATAGGAATTAGAGACAAATTAATTTCAACGGGCCCAACGGCGCTTACCTGTAGTGCAGTTAGCGGATCTGGAAGTGTCATGCTGGTAGTCGGAATATGCACGACAGTGTGCCTTTCTATGAGTTCTTCAACTCGCTCGGCACTTGGAATTTCTTGTGGCGCCTGCGAAGTAGATGCTGGCGCATGGGTCTGCGCAACTCTTCCTGCGAGACCTTTCAGCTCTATGAACTGCAAATCTAAAGCACTTCTGATGTGAGCGTGCGCATTGCGCAGCTCGCGAAATTGCTCGTGTAGGTACTGTTCGATCCCCGAGGGAATAGCCTCAGCGGGATGCGACACTTTTTGCTTCTTGGTGGCCGGTTCTGTGGAGCCTTCATCACTGCTTTGCTCACGGGCTTCCTTGCCCTTATCCTTCTCTTTCGTAGCGGCGGTTGGCAGCGCGGATGCGAGATCGGCGGCCTCCCTCCACTCATCCGACCAAGACTTGATGGTTTCTTCAACATCCTCGGTAGTCATTCTGTAAAGGCCTAGCGCCCATTCATCTGGAATGCCGCAAGGGCGGAGGTAAAGTTGATGTATGTCGGCAGTAAAAGCCAACTTCCCTTCATATAACGTGGCTGTCTCCTCGCTTAGCCTTGGCATTTCTTGAATGGTATCTCGGAGGAGATAGTAGTACTCACAAAAGACAGCGCGATTCATCTTGCGCTTCGCGGGATTAGGGGAATCCCAGAGGTTGATGTAGCGCATGCAGGCAACCTCTCCTGCGCGGTGCGGAAGGAACTGAGTATTCGGGGGCTCCTTCCACCCAACGAGAGCGCATAAAATTAGAAGCCATGAAAAATGGAATGCTTGGGCTGCATTGTCCTGCACATTCAGGCAATCAGCCAAGAAATAATTCAGCAGGAAGAGAGACCAGTTGTACTGCTCTCCCTCCGCAGCTGTGATGGCGAGCTCCACGACAGCTCCAGTGACTTCCTTCGGTCGGCACTTTGTGAGAAGTCTGCCTGCAAGCAGACTTCCTGTAAATCGAAGTGCCTCATCTTCTACTGCAGTGAGGTCGTAAGCCCGACCTCCTCTTGTTAAGTTATACTTCTGCACCACCTGTGCAGTCAATTTTCTGTCCTTGTCCTTTCCCACAAAATGAATATTGGGATCCTTACCAGCCTTAGATAGACCAGTAATGCGGTGAATTAAATCAACATTTAAATCAATTGGCCTCCCTAGCCAAAGGTAACCTCCCTGAACACAGGATAGCAGTGTTTTAACGACTGCGTTCACTTCATTGCTACGCCCAAAGTGCGGTAGCTTCAATAAATTCAACAAACCTGGCTTCTCCAAGTTTGCTGCAAATCCCCTTGGGGTAAATTCATCGACCTTTCGGACGGGATTGTGCACTATCGTCAGATATCGATCTGGCGCAAACTGGGGATACGTTTTATAGTCTCCCAGATTGAAATCAGAGAATTTGACCAGTGGAATGTGTCCCAACAGTTGCCCTTCTACCCGCACACTAGCCGGTAGTGGCAGTAGCGGAATGGGATACTTTGCATTCTTCGGGATCTGTACTTCTGGCGCATCATCTGGACGCGACGGAATATAGTTCGCCATGGTCGCCAACGGCTCTGGGACAGGTTCTTCTGGTTGGGATGGCGACGCTCTTGTAGCCGGAGACTGTCTGGGATCCTGATAACCAGGATGTACATAAGTCGAAGCCGTGACTGGAGTAGTCATGCCGAAATCTAAGCCTCGGCGCAGGAATTGACGAACAACTTCTTCAGTTGACAGGTTCTCCGTCGTGAATCGATGTAGGGAACAAAAACTTTTGACAGCAAATGGCGGACCTTCGTAGGATATGGACGCTGAAAACAAGGGAAAATACTCTGCACAACTCGGCTCTGAAAACAATAACTTGGATTCGTAAACAAGCTAGCAACTCGAGGAAAGTAACCCAAAAATTATACAAGTGTGAGGTATTTATAGCCAGAGGTGAGTAAATGCGACCAAGTGGGGTAACGTAGCTATAGGCGGCTATAGATGAGCTGACAACACGCTATCCTCCTTGCCGTAGGGGTGCATTTAGTGTGATTGACGGACTCTGACAGCCTTCCGGGGGAAGCTAATGCTTTCGGCGCCTGAGTTAAATGCAAATCTTTCGGGGATTTAAGCCGAATCCGTCAGAACGGCTAGACTTAAATAGCGGACTTATCCTTCATTTATTCAGACGCGGCTACATAACTGCTGTAATTCAAAATTTTCGGCGGGTCATTTCAACTTAGGGAACTGTGCCTCTAGGGGTCCACAACAAAACTTTTTCAAGCGGCAAATTATCAAAGGGAACTCCGCAAGAGCGATAGTTCAACGGTCCGGGGAGGAGCTTCACAAGAGCGCAACTATGTTCGCTCCAACCAAACTTTAGACATGCGCGGATGTTTCTAGGAACTGCGCAGGAAGCCGGAGACTGGGTGTCTCGCAACTTCCGTGTAGACTGAATGCGGTGCCTCTTTCAACTACACTGGGCATCTGCATCTCTCTTAGCAAAATATTAGGTCGACAGAGCGGAGTAGCCGTCGCGATAAAGCTTAAGCCGACTCCCGTTGATCATTGTAGGTAGTAATTCTCCATCAAGCTTTGCAAGCTGAACTGCACCTCCGTCTGTTATTTTTATCACCTGAAAAGGGCCTAACCAGTGTACACGAAACTTGCCTGGGAACTTGGTAAATTTACTGTCATAGAGGAGTACCAAGTCTCGTTCCTGAAAGACTTTATTCTTAATATGCCTGTCATGCCAAGCTTTCTGTCTTGCCTTCTGTACCTGTTGATGGAATCCGGCTAAGAGTCTGTCTTCTTCTAAGGCAAGCAGTTGCGAAAGTCTTTCATTCATAGTATCAGGATCTGCCATTTCTGTAATTTGCGCAATTCTAAGACTGGGAATAATGTATTCCATGGGCATAACTGCTTCTTGTCCATACACCAAACTGAAAGGTGTGTGACCTGTTAGTTTCTTGCAAGTGGTTCTGTAAGCCCATAATACAGCTGTGACTCTAAGGTCCCAATCATCTCTTTGTTGATTACAGATCTTCGTCAGGGCATTCTCAAGAATCTTATTGAATGCTTCCACCGTACCATTAGCTTGAGGATGGTAGGGTGTACTCTTATGGTGATTAATTTGAAATTCTTCAGTAAGGGCCTCTATAGTCTCATTGAGGAAACGTGTACCCTGATCACTCATGAGAATCACTGGACATCCAAATCTAGTGATAATATTCTCAAAAATGAACTACGCGGCTGTAGCAGCATTGCAGTTCTTAACTGGCTTCGCCTCAGCCCATCTGGTGAGGTATTCAGTAGCTGTAATGATGTATCTTGCACCAGTTCTTTTTCCTGGTGGGTTAATAGGTCCTACAAAGTCAATGGCCCATTTATCAAAAGCGCGCAGTGTAATCTGGGGTCTTAGCGGCATTTCATCTCTCCTTGAGGGTTTTCCTGTGCGCTGGCACACATCGCAACATTTACAGAATTCCTTAGTATCCTTGTGCAATGTCGGCCACCAAAGACCTGCGGCTAATATCTTTTGCGCGGTCGGCTTTCCTGCGAAATGGCCTCCTGCGGTACCTGAATGCGCTTCTGCGATGATAGAGTTCTTTTCATGTGGTAAGATACATCTGCGCAAAACTTCGTCAGGGCCCAACTTATAAAGCTGGCCTGCTATCAAAGTGAAGTCTGCGGCTCTGACAACAAGTTGCTTCTTCTGCTGGATTGTAAACTCAGCCGGCGCTTGCCCGGTAGTGAGAAACTCAAGAATATCAGAATAATATTCGTCTGCTGCTTGAATAGAAAACAACTGTGCGTCAGGCAGATTGTCCTCCAGACTTGTAGGTTCCTCTCCTGACTCTATCCTGGATAGATGGTCAGGCCCTACATTCAATCTTCCTGGCTTTATAATGACCTCGAAATCATATTCTTGGAAGAGCAGTAGCCATCTGCAAATTCTTCCTCCTAACACTGGTTTATTGACCAAATATTTCAAAGCAGAGTGGTCAGTATACATTTTAAAATGAGCGCCTAACAGGTAGTGTCTGAATTTCTATAAGGCATACACCATAGCTAATCCTTCCCTTTCTGTGGTGGTGTAGTTCTTCTCAGCTGTAGATAGCTTTCTGCTGGAGTAAGCAATCGGGTGGTCAATACTTCCTTCTCCAGACTGTGTAAGCACAACCCCCAATGCTATGGAAGAAGCATCAACATGAACATGAAAAGGTTTTTTCCAGTCCGGGAAAACTAGAATAGGCGCTGTGATCATCTTTTCTTTAAGTGTATCCAAACTCTGTTGGCATTCCTCTGTCCATTGGAACTTCGAATCCTTTTTGAGCAATCTTTCCATAGGCGCTGTGATCTTTGCATAACCCTTGATGAATTTTCTGTAGTATCCTGTATGTCCCAATGTAGTGCGCAATTGTTTAACTGAGTTGGGCGCAGGTAAATTAGCAATGATGGCAACCTTCGCAGGATCCATCAGGAGTCCTTGTCTGCATACAATATGTCCCAACAAAATACCAAAGGGCGCACAGAAGATACATTTTTTCAAGTTAAGGGAAATCTGATGCTGTCTACATTTTTCTAACATCATGCGCAGATTTGCAATATGGTTCTTTAATAGGCCAAATACAGTCCAGTCATCAAAATAGACTTCTAGAAACTTGTGAATGAATTCTTTGAAAACAGCAACAACAACTCTAGAAAAGATAGCAGGTGCATTTTTAAGACCAAAGGGCATTACCGTATACTGGAATGAGCCCCATTCAGTTGCAAAAGTAGTCTTGTGGCGGTCGTCCAGATGAATTCTGATCTGATGATATCCCGAAAAACCATCAGTGAAAGAGTAAGTCTCTTGTCCTCCAACATTATCAAGTACTTCATCTGTGAAAGGAGTGGGAAATGGATCGTGCGCTGATGCATCATTGAGTTTGCGCAAGTCGACACAGATTCTTATTTCACCTTTCGTTTTCTTTTCTTGAACCACCATAGGACTAATCCAATCGCTTTCCTCTACCGGTTCAATAATACCTGCTGCAAGCATTTTGTCAATTTCTTCTTTAACTTTTTCTTTATAGCGCGGGTTCAACCTGTATGGGCGCTGCTTTATTGGCTTGGCATCTGGTTTCAGAGGTATGCGCATCACTCCTAAGTCTCCTAGGATGCCTTTCATTTCTGTGAACTTGGTAGGAAAGATATCCTGGTAGTCACGCAATAATTCTGAAACATGTCCAACAGTTTCATCATCCCAATAATCTCCTATAGAAGGAAACTTTGGTTCAGCTTCTGTACCAATGTTAATCTTCTTGAGCTTGATGTGTTCTGTGATGGCAGGGATATCAAGCTCATGACCTTCAATATTACGCGTCCCTTCTGATTCTGGGATATTGATGTTGCGAGGATCGTCCTCCTCATCTTCAGCGGTGAAGTTATAGCATTCCAGGGCATGTTCTATCTGGACAGCCCACTCTGGTTGGGAATATTCTGTTACTAGACATGGTTCAAATACCTTCTTTTTAATATACTTCAGAGCCTGATCAATACTTGGATGCTCTGATTCAAAGCTGAAGGTAAGTTGAAAACTTTCCATCATCAGAGGCCAAGTGAGAGTGCCTCTGCGCAATTCCGTTTCAGTATACCAGTTCCTTGGAACTGTATCCAATGTGTGGATGAATAGGTGAACCCATTCATCTTGTGGAATATCTGACCATTGCTGAATGCATACTTCAATGTGTGACCTGGGGTCACTCTGTCCCTCATATTTGTGTAGGACTTCGGCTGTGGTGTCCTGAAATCTGCGCAGTATCAATCTGCGACAGTCTTGCCATGTCTGAATATTCTCCTTATGCGCAACCCACCATCTTGCGGGTGTGGCGCGCAATGCTACATCCAGTGCCTGTATGCGCTGCGGTTCTGGAAGCTTTTGTTCATATTCCTGTATGAATTTAGTTACTTCAGTTGAACCATCAAAAATTGGAGTGTCAGTTAATTCTGTGCCAATCCATCGAATGGATTTAGTCATCATAGCGCAACGTCTTGCAGAAACCTCATGTAAATGATTCTGCCAGTTTTCCAATCCTGCATCTGAGTCTGATGTGCACGAGCTATCGCATCGCCAGCTGATATGGCCATCTGCTGTGGGGTTGACATAGTCACTGTGGTTAGTAGTCATTTGGTACAAACTTTCCATGTGGCGCGCTTCCTCTTCTGCGCGAATGGGTTCTATATACCTTGGTCCTTGAATAGGATCAAGTGGTGCGATGACCCTAATCTGGTCATCCTCAAAGGTCATCTGTCTTTTCTTCAAGTTAATGACAGCCAAATTATCAAATGCCCAGTCTATTCCTAAAAGTGCTGGGTATGGTCTACTATCATCCATGATTTTGATTACTTCAAAATCTGCAGAGCTTCTGACTCCTTCAATATCAATAGGTACATTAGGTAATCTACCCAATGGAGAGACTCGTTGCTGATTCGCGAGTCTTAGCTGGATAGGGGATCTTGTAAGCTGAGGGCTTCCCATCTGTTCCCATGTCTGCATAGTGAGAACATTGGCTTCTGAGCCCAAATCTAACATGACTTCGTCCATTTCAAATGCTCCAATCTGCGCTGTGAGTCTCATCTCTTTTCCAGTTCTAATGTGACTCCTAATCTGGTGAACAGCACACTGCGGTGTGTTTGTCGAAGCAGACTGTTGGCACTGATCCAACAGGTGTTGGAGTTCTAGAGTTTCCTTTTCATTGCGCAACAATTTTAAACATTGTCGCAGGAACGCATGAACACTGCCTAGTGCATGCTCATCGTCAGGCCTTCCAGCTGTAGTGGCCTGTTCTTGTACCAGGTTGTCTTGTCTTAGCACTTGCGATCTTATATTGTTCTGCGGACTTGCGGCAGAAATTGAAGCTCTCGGATCTGAGAAATACTCTTGAGCTTGCTTAAATGCTTCTTTTTGCTTCTGCAGGTTAAGTGGGGCTGGTTTAATATTAGCGCGGCGCACCCACTGTGTCGCTTGCTTTCCCATTCCCATCTCTTGCGCACCAGTGGTTGCTCCACTGCGTGTTACTATATTAACTGTAGGGTCTGGTTCTCTTTTTTCTGCTGCAATCAACTGAATATTTTGATTGACCTGTGGGGTCTTTGGTTGCATCTTAGCCTGTAACTGAGGGCATTCTTCAATGATATGGTCAGAAGATTTACAATACCTGCAGAGGGTTGTAGGATTTTGGCAATCCCTAGCAAAATGACCTTGTGCTCCGCAATTATAACAAGTGATCTGTCCTCTTCCGCGACCAAAATTTGTTGTGCGTCCGCGTCCCCTGTAATTTCCTGCTCGGGTGTCGCGGGTTTGGTCATACGGTGGACCTGCTGTGGGTCCTTGTGTCTCTGCTTGTACCCTATAGACATCATGCTTTCTTTCTATCATGAGATCATATGCTCTACAATTGTTCTCATCATGACCTACTGATTTACAGAAATTACAATATAGATTCTTTGGAGTTTGTACATATTTCTGAAGTAAGTGACATTCTTGTGGTCTATGACCTCTAGTTCTACAGATTTCACACCAAGGCCCTTGTGCCCGTGGTAAAGGGTTAGGTGCTCCAGTTGCAATATAGTCTATAAAAACGGGGCAATGGTCCTTTGAATGACCTTGGGCTTTACATTTTGTACACCAAATTTCTTCCTTAATCTCATGCACTTGCAGGGTTAAGTTTGCTAATTGGTTTTGTAAATGCGCAACATCGTTGCTTGTTCCCGCAATTGGCGAAGCTTCTAGTTTCATAGCCATCTCTAGAGCTTGTTCCTGAGTATTGAGATTTTGTTGCATGAGAGGAAGTCTAATGTGTGGAAGCAGTGCAGCAATGAACCATTCTTTATGCTGCTGTGGTGCAAACTCGAAGCTTACTTGATCTATCAAGGCTTTGAACTTCTGGTCAAAGTCCCATACTGATTCTGTAGGTAATTGTTTGATGTCTTTGAGCTCTGTTATACACTGTGATTCTGATTTAGGTTTCTTGAATTCCCAAATCATGGCATTTCTTACCTCAGCAAGCGTTCTGTTCTGTGCTGCTGAGTATTTCATGAACCAAGTCAAGGCTCTTTCTCTTAGTGTGGTTGCTAACTGAACCAGTTTAACAGCATCATCATTAATTTGCTTAATTGTCCAAATGGCTTCACATAAGAACCAGTGCTGCTCAGGGTCTTCTATCCCTGTTCCTCTAAAAGTTGGTAGCTTCATGTCATCACCCATCCTTCTTGTGCTAGGTTGAGGTGAGGATGCTGTAGCAGTGCTTCTGGGCTGGTTAAAGAAAGGTGGTACAGAGGTGCTAGAAGTACCGTGTGGGCTACTAGAAGATGTTACTGCGGGGTTATACTGAGCTCCGTCTGGTTTTTGCGGTGTAAAGGGGTGATAAGGGATATGAGCACTCCCTTGTCTTTCTATATGGCTTGCTCTAGGGACTTGGCTATTGTCTGGGATAGACTCAAAAGAATATTGGTCAAGGCCTACTTTATATCGTTTTCCACTACGAGTGCAACCAATAAGTTCAGGATCACTATCAGAATCTACGGACATTACTTGTCTATGCTATTCATCAGAAGTAATACATAGCTTTCCTTTTTCATGCAGAAGCATTTTAATCCATAAGTTCAGAGAATTTAAGAACTTACCTCTGTGTACTTGGAAGAAATTCCTCTCAGCTTCACTGAAACTCTTTCTTGTATCTACTGCAAACTCGGTGATGAAGCCTTTCAGTAGACTATTCAACCAAAAGTCTACTGCGCGGGATACAGGATTGTCTATCCGCTTCACAATACTGACTAGCTCAGGCGTCCAAGCGACGGGTCGATCAATATGCACAGTAGGTCTAGAGTCTGCTAACTTGGCTATCCAAGCGTGTAACTCCAGTGCAAAGGTAACAAAGAAAATTTCGTGAAGGTCAGTATAAATATACTTCTGTAACCAGTCTTCTGTTTGGAGCGTAGGGCTTCTATTTTCTTGTTCAGCGAACTCTTTAGCCTTTAAATCAAACCAGTCTCCAATTTCTTTAGCTGTAGGATTCCAGTAACACATTTGTCAACTGAGCAAGTCTCAGTGTAACAGAACCTTGTGCTGGCTTCAGCAACAATCTCAGATGTCTCCGAAATAATAAGTTTCACAACAGCAAGTCGCAAGACAACGGAACCCTTTGTTGGCTCAACAACCTTCTACGTCGCAAAAATAGCAAGTTTTAGTCATGCGGCAACGGAACCATTTGTTGGCTGAGCAACAAGGTTCAGAGCAACGGAACCATTTGTTGGCTGAGCAACAAGGTTCAGAGAAACGGAAGTGACGTGATCAAAAAGTCATAAGGCAACGGAACCATTTGTTGGCTGAGCAACAAGGTTCAGAGCAACGGAACCATTTGTTGGCTGAGCAACAAGGTTCAGAGCAACGGAAGTGACGTGATCAAAAAGTCATAAGGCAACGGAACCATTTGTTGGCTGAGCAACAAGGTTCAGAGCAACGGAACCATTTGTTGGCTGAGCAACAAGGTTCAGGGCAACGGAAGTGACGTGATCAAAAAGTCATAAGGCAACAGAACCATTTGTTGGCTGCTTTCTTGGGCAGACCCGGGTTTTAATGAAGCGCAGCAACAAACCCCTTGGTGCACTGGCCCTCTCGGCAACGAGCTGCGCAGCAGCTCGAGGTCTCACCCGAAGTGGCTATGGGGGGCTAAGGAATCAGGTTTCCTTAACCGGGGTGACGCAAAGATTGTCCTTCCTCTTCTGGTTCCTCAGATATCGGCGGTCCGACCTTCCCGCAGGCCCCTCGGCGCAACTGCGCGGATTCCTTCTTCTCTGGCGCAGAAGGCACTAATCCTTGCGTCGAAGCGTTACGTACTTCCTCACCCTGCGCAAATAGCGAAGTATCGCAGTCCTCGATCGCTGCAGCGACAGCGCTCCACCACTTCTTCAGTCCTTAACACTTATGGCTATCAATGGACCTTCCCAAACTCAATCCAACAGTCACAAAGATAATACAAGAGTTTTGCATACACCGGTAATGAACTTAAACAGTTAATCACTCACGCAAACATTATAACAAGTGGAAATATGTGAAGCTCTTCTCCTCGAGGAAAACCATGTCCTCGGGAGTGTTATATTAACCAGAAACCCATAGAGTTATACAATATGCTGCGCACACAGCTGCAGCCTTAGATCTTTACAGGAAACTCCACGCACACAGCTGGGAGCCCTTCTCTCAAACCGGTCTCTTCTCTACAGAGATTACAAAGGCACAGACGTCACACAGACTGTCTGGCAACTCAGGGATTAGCTCCTCGGCTATCCGACTCTACTCTAGTTCTACACACAGTAGAAACACTTAGCAAAGGATAATCAACACATGATCTATCCTCGAGACTGCCTATCTAACAGTCTAAACATCTATCTATCCCAAGAGTATCTAACTCTTACTCGCTAACTCTAACGTCTACCCATTACAATTATTCATATATATAGGTGGCCATGGCGGTCACACCTTTACAAAACTGTGGGCCTTTCCCAACAGTGATTCCCAAAAACCCTAACCACGCACATGGCTAGGTGTACTGTAGGCACCGCTTGCAGTCATGTCGCCGCTTCCTGCAGGCTCCATGAATTTCGGCGCAGATTGTGGGTATGGGCGCTTGTCCTTCACCCTCAATGCTCTGGTCCGTTGCTCCTCCTTGATCCGAGCAACCATAACTTCTGTACTTAGCCTTTAAATGAGGGTAGCTGAGCCCTCTACTCCATCGCTTTATTTATTATGGTAGCTGAGCTTTCTATTCAGCCTTCATTCTCTTCTGTCGTGCGCGCGAGCTCCGCGATTTCCGATCCGTGATCTTCGCTGAGCTTGTCTATCTGGCACCGTACTGCGCACCGTCTCCTTCTTGTCCAAAACTTAGTGCTTGTCCCAAAATTAGCACTTTCCTTCCATACTTGTGCTTTTTCCCAAAATTAGCAGCTTTACCGTAGCTACGACCTTGGCTCCAACACACCATGAATAAAAACGATCCACTTTAAAAGATCCAGGATGAGAAACTCTACAAAACCAAAATCTTCTACACAAGAGAGAGAAGAGGTTTGCAGAGATGGCTGTGATACCATGAAAAGATTTGGGGATCAACCTAGATCAAAGATTAACTTCAACATAATAGAAGAATTAATCTATTAAATTGAATGAATAATTACAAGAGAGAGTCTCCATTTATAGCAATGGAGAATCCCATCTACAGTTAAGAACAACTAGGAAGATGATGATGCATATGTGAGCTTACAACTTGCAATAAGCTATTGCATTGGAAAACACCAATGCCAACATCAACTAGCATTTACGGATAGAGTGATGGATGTCCTCACTTTCAATTTGACAATTATGATAGGTTTTGTGATGCATGAGCATCCATGGACTTGGGAAATTGGCATCACCAAAAAAATAAAATAAAATAAATTCTTAGTTTATTGTTTGTAGGACAAAATAAGAAGGAACAGATCTGGTTGGTAGATGCTATGGGTCCCTTGTCTTCAAAATCAATTGCTGCAAATTTGGCTAAGAGTGTGGTGCTACAAAATCTTTATTGGGGATCTCGTTAAGAATTGTAATCCTAATGGTCATAAGTGCATTGATTAGTTGAGTTGTTAGTTGGTTATAGTTTGAATAGAACACTTGGTTGTCCCATAGCATTTTATGTTCCATAGTATTGGACAGTAGTATTGTTGTGATGTAATCCTATATAAGCTTATGGTTAATAATGAGAAGGAAATCAATATCCCCACTTGTGTTCCATTCTTTTCTGTCTTTTTATTTTAACATCGTATCAGAGCTGCATGGCCTGATCCATATCTGTATTTGGGGTAATCCTTTTCACATAGTGGAAAGCATGATCCGATCTCACATCTTCTAGAGGTTACAAATCAAGATGGGACACGTCAACGTGGAGGAGCATCTTCATAGCTTTGGGGTCGAATCTCTATTTTTTTATTTTTCCTTTGGAAGCGTCGACGCACCTGTCCCTATCGGGAACTACATCACCCTTCCACTAACGCACTTGCAGTTAAGGGAAAGCGTGCCACTAACACACCCGAAGCTAAAGGAAAGTGCGGCATTGACGTTCAGCCAAATTGTGGCGAACACTATTCACTTACACGAATTTTGAGTGATGCACTATTCTAGTTGTACAAGTTGCGGCACTGTGTTTAAAAGAAAGACATAAAGGATGGCTAGTACCAGTATGGAGAAGATCTACGGACCAATGTTGGCTGACACCAACTACGAGTTCTGGTCAATCAAGATGCAGACTTTTATCCAACTCAACAAATGTTGGGATATGGTTGAAAACGAGTTCACAGAGCCGAATGCAATGGCTCTGGATGCCATGTCTAATGCTCACAAGAAATCCCTTGAAGAAATCCGAGATCGAAATCTCACTGCAAAATGGTTGATCCAGAGCTTAATTGAGGAGTCCATCTTCCCATGGATCTCAGGAGCTACCACTGCATATCAAGCATGGAATCTCCTTGCATTTCCATACAAAGGTATAGACATAGTCAAAACAGTAAGACTCCAAACCCTTCGACTTCAGTTCGAAAGTCTTAAAATGAATGAAACTGAAATTGTAGATCAATTCATGACTAGGGTTTTGGGTATTGTGACTCAATTCCAAACCTATGGCGAGGCATTGGAACAAAAGGTTGTTATCCAAAATATCCTCATATGTCTCACGTAGAATTTTTCTATGGCTATTCCTCCTATAGAAGAATCTAAATATCTATCCAAATTTACCCTAGAAGAGTTAACAAGGTCCCTTCTGTCCCATGTAGCTCGTCTCAATCAAGAAGAAGAGTCTATGTCAAATTCATTTAGCACTCAGGCTTCCCTCAGTAGAGGTTGAGGCAGATGAAGTATAGGACAAGGAAGAAGAGGAAGAAGTTCTCATTCTACAAAGGATAGAGCTGCTCATGAACACCTAGATCACGGTGAGCACTTTCACAACTCTCAGAACCAGAGAGGGAGAGGAAAGAGATGGAATAATAGGTCCAACATTCAGTGCATCTACTGCAAGAAGTATGGCCACTATGAACGATACTACACAAAGAAGCAAGCAAACCATAACAGTTGTAGATCCCATGTCTCCAATATTGAAGAAATATCATCAGAAGTCATGTTTATCTCATGCTAAGCAACTGAAGAAGAATATCATTCAGATGTATGGTTGCTAGGTAGTGGCTGCAGCAATCATATGACAAGTAAAAAATTGTTATTTTCTTATCTAGATTCATTTGTCATTACAAAAATCAATCTTGGTGATCACTATCTTGTTCCTGCTCAAGGCAAATGCATTGTTCTTGTTCTTACTAAACAAAATAAAAAGAAGTTTATACATGATGTATTCTATGTTCCTAATCTGAAATTCAATATGATCAATGTGGGTCAACTGATTCAGAATAAGTATGATAGGTTTATTGATTCATATTGTGGTGTCTATGATAAATACCCCAGTAGAAGACTCTTAGCGAAAGTAGAAATGACCAAAAATAGAACATTCCCACTCAGTCTGAGAAGTGATATCTTGTCACAGTCATATGCACATATTGTTTCCAGTCTAGATGAAACCTGGTTGTGGCACTATAGGTATGGTCATCTACCCTTTTAGAGTATCAGTCTCATGCAAAAGAAGTCCATGGTCAAGGGGTTACCAATTATGAATGAACAATCAAGTTCTTGTGAAGAATGTATCTTAGGGAAACATCAAAGGGACAATTTCCCCACTTCCACATCTCGATCCAAAGAACACCTTGAGTTAGTTCGCACAAATCTATGTGGACCCATGCAATACAAATGCATATGAGGTTTTCTTTATTTTATGACCTTTATTCATGATTATAGCAGGGAAGTGTGGATCTACTTTCTTAGGCACAAATCAGATGCCTTCTCCAAGTTTAAAGAATTCAAGGCATTGATTGAAAAGTAGTTAGGTAAATCCATCACAGTACTCAGAGATGGTGGAGGTGAATATGACTCACATGATTTTGTAGAGTTCTATAAATAGCATGGCATCTAGCACTAGTTCACTACTAGATACACTCCACAACATAATGGATTTGTTGAACGGAAGAATCAGACCATCATGAACATGGCCCAAATTATGTTGTCATATAAGAAGCTATCGGATGTTTATTGGGATGAAGTTGTTGCATGTTTAGTTTACTTACTGAACAAATATCCCATATTAAATGTTAAATATAAGATTCCTGAAGAAGCATGGAGTGGCACTAATATTAGTGTTTCACATATCATATTATTTGGATGTGTGGCATTTAAACACACTTGATGAATTAAGGAAAACAATGGACAAGAAGAGTGAAAAATGTATCTTCATTCATTACAGTCAACATCAGAAGGCGTACAAACTGTATAATCATGTCACCAAAAAGGTTGTGGTGAGAAGAGATGTTAAGTTCCTTGAAGACAAATGCTGGAGTGATACAAAAAATATTCAGCAAAAAGAAAGTCTAGTACTACCAAAACCACTCATAATGCCCAGACTGGAGGTATAGCAGCAACAGCAAGAAGCAACACTAGCAGACAGTCCACCACAAAACTAGAGAACCATAAGATTAAGGGAGTTATGTGAGCATACTCTTGTTATCGATGAGCAACTACAGTATGCTGTATTTTTCTGTCAACCAACATCATTTGATGAAGCAGTAAAAGATGCATAGTGGGTACAATCAATGAATGAAGAAATTGACTCTATAGAAAGGAATCAGACTTGGGATCTTGTTGATCTCCCATCAAACAAAAACAATATTGGAGTAAAATGAGTCTATAAGACCAAAATCAATGAAAATGTGGAGCTAGTCAAGAACAAAGCAAGGTTGGTTGCAAAAGGATTTTCTTAACAATATGGTGTAGACTATGATGAAACCTTTGCTCCAGTAGCAAGGATGGACACCATCAGAGATGTACTTGCAATAACAAATCAAAACCAGTGGCATGTTTATCAAATGGATGTGAAATATGCCTTTCTCAATGGAATTCTTGAAGAAGAAGTCTATGTAGACCAGCCACCTGGTTATGCTGTCAGAGGTTAAGAACAAAAATTATGTAAGATGAAGAAGGCCTTGTATGGTCTAAAACAAGATCCACGATATTGGTACAACATAATTGATTCTTACCTCATCCACAATGGGTTTCACAGGAGCATCAATGAACCCACTCTGTGTGTCAAAACAGATCATCAAGGTAACATTATGATTGTATGTATTTATGTTGATGATATGATTTATACTGGAAATATGATGCTAGAAGAATTTAAGACAGTCATGAAAAAGGAGTTTGAAATGAATGATCTTGGTCTCATGAAGTAAGTTCGTTGGTTTGGAAGTTGAACAAAGTGAAAATGGAATCTTCATCTGTCAGCATAAGTATGCTACATAAATTTTGCAGAAATTCAGAATGGATAAATGCAAACCAGTAGAAACCCCCATTCCTACAGGAACCGAGTTAAGCAAGAATGATGATGGAACAACACTGAGTGAACTCTACAATTTACAAAATATTAAGAGGGATATGGGGACCTACTGTGTTGTAGTATTTGGTTTGATCAAACACAACACACATACATGGAGGGACTGCTTATGTTGTACTTTCTTGATCGTTGTGATTAGTAAGGAGATATGGAACTATGTTAATAACAATTGTAAACTTGAAGCCCTTGTTACCTTCGAATAAAGTATATTGATATAAATTTGCATCATAGATTCCTTTGTGATATGAATAGTAAGGAGAACCCCATATGGGAGTAGCACAGTCCAATGGGGTATCACATTCCACCATATATTGAAAATGAGACATAGAAAATGTGACTTATATGTAGTGATGATAAACTAAGGAACAATTGTCATTATTTGTGACTTGCCCCAAGTGGTATGGGTGAGTATGGAGAGGTTTATCTTTTAGACTACAAAGGATGCAATCAAATTGTTTGACTACTATTATTGAGGATGTGATAGTAAATGCAGTCCTTGATATTTCATTTATGGTAAAACAAGGCTTTTTGATTAGTTGGGGTATAATGGAAAGTCATAAGGACTAGGTTTGCATCCGAGGTGGTAGGATTTGAGATGTTGATGGTATATGGGTGTTGTAGATAGGTTGGGATTGAAGGGATTTGTCTTAATGTTTAGAAAATGGGGCCTTGGGAGTCAGAACCATCAAAGGCCATTTTGGTCCTATAAACCCATTTACATTGCACTAGTTTCCTCTTGGGAGGAAGAGGGACCAAATCCCAAGTTTCATTGTCATGGAGGGAATTCATCTCTTCTTGCATGGCTGTTTTCCATATTGAGTATTTTTATGCTTTTGAATATGATTTTGGATAAGATCCAACCATTAGGAAACATCTCCCATGAATATCTGGATCACAAGATGCAAAGGCATTGTGAAACTATGATCTAGCCTTTCTAGGATCTTGAGGATCACCTGCAAGATCACCAACAACTTGTATGGTTTTATCACCCCACTTGGGACTTGTAGGAGGGTCATGTTCTGCATACATATCATCATATAAATTCTCCATATCATAATCATAAAAATCAGAAAGAGAATCATCACTTACATCCTCTTCATGCATGGGGTTTGAGCATTCCCCATCACCATTTTCTGCTGCATGCATGGGCTCTTCTTCAAACTGGACAATCGTATAAATGAAATTTTTATGAGTGGAGGGGTCAAAGATATTGTATCCCTTTTCATATTATGCATATCCAACCATGATGGAATCCTTTCTTTGGGGCTGCAAGGACTTTCTCTTTTTTGGAGGTATTCTAACCCATGCCCTTGAGCCAAACACCCTGAAATGCGACACATGTGTCTTGTATCCATTCCAAGCCTCAAATGGAGTCATGAATTACAAGGCTTTGTGCGGTTCTCTGTTATGAACATATGCAGGAAAATTCATGGCTTCATCCCATAGTTTAGGAGACAAAGACTTAGCCTCCATCATGCATGTGGCCATCTCCTTCAATGCTCTATTCTTGCACTTCGCAACACCATTTTGCTGAGGTGTGTAGGGAACATAATGTTGCATTTGGATGCCATTTTATTCACAGAGATGCCGCAGGTCCTTATTCACATAATCCCTTCCATTACCAGTCCTCAAGACCTTCATCTTTCTCCTAAAGAAGTTTTCCACATAAGCTTTGAAAGATTGGAAGACTTCAGATTTTTGCTTGAGAAAGAACAACCAACAATATCTTGAGAAGTCATCAATGAAAGTTAGCACATACTTTGAAATTCCATATGAGGGTGTAGGGAATGGACCTATCATCTATGGATGGACCAAACCAAGTGGTTGATCAACCCTTCTTGCCTTCCCCTTCTCATACTTTCTCTCAACATGCTTCCCAAGAATGCACCCTTCACAAGTGCCTTTGGAAAATCTGATTTGTGGAAGGCCTTCAACCATATCTTCTTTGCTCAATGCTTCAAGATATATTTAGTTGAGGTGTCCAAACCTCTCATGCCAAATATTTTTGAATTCATTATCATGTGACATAAGTGTATTTGGAGAAGAGTACTCAATAAAATGAGAGAACTTGTACATTCTAGAATCATGGTCTGCAACACCAACAGCTACAAATTTTCCAGTAGAAATTTATGATATTTCCACATCATCTTGAGTGAAGATCACTCTCTTGGCCGAACCAGTGTGGGTCATTTGGTAAACAGAGAGTAAGTTTTCTACAATATCTGGTACATATAGTACATTACTGAAGTACCCATTTTCTAGAGTGATTCTCCCAATGCCTCTAGCTAGGATTTTTGAGTCATCTCCCATGAGAATGGATGGACCATTGTAAGGAGAAAGAATATTTTGCAGAATCCATGTGCCTTAAGGAACTTGAATATATGATGAAGGAAGAATATTTTGAGGTACTAGCCATCAATGCATGGCACCTCTCCTTGTCTTCAGAAACAACCTCTTTCTTCTTTGAACTTTCTGGAAGAGGAATGTTATTCTTTTGCAGGAGATGGGTCATCATATCAATAGTTTTCTTCATGCATGCATTCTCAGGGTTCAAACCCTTTTGACAGTAGGTGCATTTAGTCTTTTCTTTATTCTTTCCTTTGTCTTTGACAGGATTTGAACCCCGATCAGAATATTTGGGCCTCTCCTTGTCTTTCTTCTTCTCTTTTGGTTTCAAACCTTTGGGATTTTTCTTTCCTGTTGCTTGTATCGAATCTACAACATCAAGAAATTGGTCCTTTTGCTTAGTGGAAACCATTAGGACCAACTTATCTTTCCCTTGAGTTAGCATCTCCATTAAATAAGCCAAGGATGGCATATTCCAATTGTGAAATGTAAGTTTGGTGGAGTGAAATGTAGAGACAAAGACTGAGTACTCAAGACATAACTTCGAATTGATGGACATAACCAACTATTCTTCTTTCTTATCAATGCCACATTGTTTGATTTGCAAAACCATCCTCTTGAACTTGGTGATTAAATCCTGGATGGATTCGAAGTTGCTTGGACTCAGTGAGATCAACTCATTTTGAAGTTGATTGCCCCTCATCTCATCAGTATTTTGCAAACAAAGACTCAATCTAGAGCCATACTTAATTTGGTGTAGTAAGTCTATCAGTGTGAAACAAGAGGTCTCTTGAAATACTGAGACAAATCATTCCAAATGCTTCATCCATTCTGTTAAAAAAATTGGATTTCTCTACAACAGAGTTTGGCTCAACCTCAGTCCCCATGGTGATTCTGAAGAGACCCTTGGATCTCAGTTGGATAACCATTTCGGCCTTACATTTAGAATAATTTAATGGAGTGAGCAAATTGACATGAGATTTCTCCATCTTCTGTAGCTTGCACACTTGGTGACAATGAGCACTTTGTACCTGTAATGCAAAACTATGAAAACTCAGGAGGGGATATAAACTAACTGATTTGAACCCTACTTGATAGAAGTCACATTCAGGAGAGCATCACACCCTGGGTAGACTCCAAAGGATTTCTCCTATGGCTTCAAGGCAATGGCCCCGAGGACTTCTATGGTTTCTCCACTGCTTTTGGTGCACTTCTAAAACAGTCTTGGTTCGAATAGAAGCTCCAAGAGCTCTGAGACCATGTGAAATCTATATCACAGTAGGATATAGAAACTATATATTACCTCATAATTAATAATTTTATATTGCTATGCAGGAAATTAGTGAAAAAGGAATTCTAGAAAACAAATGATAAAAAACCAATAATATAAATGATAAAAAACCAGAGAAACAAATGACCAAATATCATATTTTATTAACTATCAAACCCAAAAATGAGTTGTGATCCTCCTTATATAGCATTTGGAAGAATTCGATTTCCTTAGGAGGATGTGACAAGTGGCTAGCTTACATTGGACCTCAATCCCCCTAGGTTGACCAATAGGTTCCCAAATCATCCCAAACTGGTACGAATTGTCCATGTGAACATTGGGTGAGCATGGGAAGACATAAATTAGGCTCACACATGTGGTGGATAGGATTTGGTGGAGTTAGGTAGGCAAAGGTAGGCCGAAACAACCAAGAAAGGGCCAAAATGACTAGATACAATGCATGGGTGCCTTAAGTCAAAGACAATTTCCTTAAAACAGGGAAACTGGGTGCCTTAGCTCAAGTGGTGGTAATAAATTAGGTAGGTGTCCAAAAATAGGGCGCCTAACATCCATATTGACCAATTTTGGCCCATACTTTGGTGGATAAGTCATCATTTGCCCCCAACTAACTTCTAACAACCTTAGGATTGTAATTATTACCTTATTTTGGACCAATTAATCAACAAATACATGTATTACTAAGTTCTAAGGTCTAATAATGTTCTAACATCAACATAGAGGACATCCATAGATTCTAAGTGAGGAAGAGATTCAGTTGTGGTGGAGTAGAAAAGTAATAATTACTTGAAAAAATACACTAGAAGGAACCAACTATCAACTGTGGAATCGTGATAATTTTTCTACACGAAAACACAGAAAGGATTATTAGAAAACATTCCCCGTGAGATCAAAACATTGATGGATAGCCTTGTTGATGAAAACGAGAATTGAATATAATGAGTTTCTATCAAAACTAGACAGCGTAGGTTGAACAAAATTATACGAGTGGTTAGAACAAATTTACTATGAGTTCTATGAAAAGCAAGTGGTAGAAGAATTTTTTGTTTATTGATAGCATGAAAATAATATTTATGATGACCTACATGATAATTTATTCTACACTATACTTGTACTATTGCATAAATTTATTATAGAGAAAGGAATCAAATGTATAGTCGAAGCAAGACCACCAATAAACAACCCCATCTCGACCAATTAGAATAAAAAACAAGAAGAGTGGGAATATATTCTAAGTAAATGAACATCATGGCTGCCGTCTTCAACCAATAGTAAATTGGGGCCTGACCATGGGGGGTTAGGACACCCGTCAGATTCCTATACCAAAGCAAAACCCTAGTCAATATGTTATAATAAGAGAGGAGGACCAATAAATCAATGATGCTCAGAAAATGATGATTGTTTGAATGTGAATATATGCTTGATGAAGAGACCAAAACATGTACAAAGAAAAGAATGGAAGGTTACAAAACTTTACCCGACTTACAAAAACTAGAAAGAGATAGAATAAATAAAAATAGGTTAGAGATGCTAGACTATGTAGATGCTCACTAGATAAAATCCCTAGAAAACAATGTAGAGCATTGGGTTTATAGTATACCAACCGTGCTTGAGTCGAGACAATTTCAACTAGGTGTAAAAGATGAGGAAAATATGATAGATCTAGGAAGTCTTAAGGACTGATGGTTCAATGGTAAGCTAACCCTGCCTAATTCAAGAAATGTTTAACTAGGTGCAAAAGAGGAAGTCACCACAATGGTTCCTAGATTGGAAAAATAACTGCAAATGATAGAAATTGACCTTAATATATTAAATATAGATGAAATGGAAGTTGAAGAATCCCCACCTATAACCTCTATTAGATTAAATCATCTCATACTCAATTATATTTTAAGGCATCAATTAAATATGGAAATTTGTTCCTCGTCAATATGGAGTCAACTAGATGAAAATGGACAAGTAATTAATAACATATGCATACGAAGATTAGGTAGAGAAGGTAATTGGATAATAATTACCCCTGAAGACTGTTCTAATAATTTAATTGTTTGGTTTATTTCATGAAAATACTGTGAAATTCTATGTCACAATAGATCTAAGAGCTGAGTATACCTCATAGAGAAAGAATGAGCAGAAAAGTTGAATAAGAGTGAAAACTATAGTAAAAAAGAGTAGAGAAATAATTATGCAATATAAATCAGATAGGAGAAAAGTAGTGTCACATGATCCAATAATTAGTATAATGAAAAATTATGTTACAATGGAGAGAATTCGAATCACAAAGGAGAATTCGAACCTCAGTTGGTTTAGCATAGGGATTATCACCACTGGAGTGCTCCAGAAGACTCAAACTCAACTGAACTGAACCTAAAATCAGCTAATTGAAGTCACAATCAGTTAACTCACTAAGGAGGGTGCAATAGTGATTTTTTCATGCATGCCAATCAGAAATGGGATCATTAGGCCACAATCATTGGCATCCAGAGCTCTAACCCCCCACAAGAGTCAGCTAACTCAGGTGGAATGCATTGGAACACTCAGTTGATTCCTATAAAATAGAGAACTGACTGAAGTGGTCCTAAAATGATGCATGTAGGGCTCATAAGGTGGTAGATGGATCCTGGATGACATTTGCACACCACTAGGAGGAAAATGACATCATAAAAAACTAGGAAAAATAAACAATGTTAGGTAGGACAAGGATGGAGTATTAAAATATCCTAACACCCCCCCTTAATCCATACTTATGCATCCTGGGCCCTGGTTACTGAGACCAAAGGTCACCCATATAATAAAATAAATGATAAAAGAAAGAACTATCCATGAACCAAGAAAAGGGGGAAACATCTCATGGGAAAAATACCCCCCCTCAAAAGAAAAACAGTAGGGAACCAAAAGAACCTTCATAATAAGTAGAGGAGGAAAACATTTCCTTAGTTAAAACCTTTGCAAAAATATTGGCAGGTTGCTTGTATGTAGGATAGCAATGCAGGTTCTAGATCTAGATTTGGGTCTGCTCCTTTGATGTACCTCCCACTGTGTAGAATTTGTATTTTTTGTTGGGTGTGTGAGCGATCTCGAATAAAAACACCTAATATTAATTATCAACCAGGATTAATAAACTTAGAGTTGAAGCAAAATACATGCCAAGGTAGAAAAGGTTCTAAAGTTTCAGGTTTGTCAGACAAAATGTTTGATAAGGAAAAAGATCGAAAGATCTTTCAAAATTAAAAACCGAGTTAAATCTTTAAGAATACAACTAAATCACAGATCAGAATAGTACCAGATCATACTACTCTACTTCTATGGTTAATTAATAAGAAAGATGGAAACAAATACTGAAATACAAATTACTTCTAGAAAAGTAAGAAACTACTAAATTAAACTTCCAGATGACAACTATGAACAGAATCAAAGCTACGGATATTAGATGTTTAATAGGGAGAACTTGTAAATGTAAATGATTTTAGACTAAACCATCTAATTCCACTCTTCTTGATTATGTACATCAAATGTATAAGGAACTGGAGTAAATGTATCGTAATGACTTTCAAAAGTAATAAGGAAGCTAACTGGAAGTAAATCTAACGTAACTTCTACAAACAGATGTAAACTAAAAATCAACAAACTACCACTAACTTTAACATTATGAACTACTATCTATCCATATGTGAACAACATGAAACTAATGTAAGTTAGAAGCAAGTAGAAAACTTAACGAAGATGTTGAACTGGACTATATTAGATTTGGAAGCAAGTAGAAAACTTGATAAGATATTTTATTATTGATCCAGATCTTGCAACATGAACATCTTCATTAAACAGAAACTAATCTTAAGATTAACAAACTAAAATAACTCAAAGAATATCAACTATAACTTGAAAACAAACTATTTAGGAACAAGATTAATACATTCTGAACAGTAACTAAGTAAAAAAACTGGTGAAAGGACTAAATGTTGGAAGAAAGATAAGAAGAGGATAAGGAGGAAATAAGAAAGGAGGAAATAATGATGAAATTGAATTAAAAACTCCAAATAACATAAAACAAGATTAAATTACATCTCAAACTATTAAGGAGGAACATGAAGAATGATGATTAAGAGGTAGAAGAAATTAGATTTGGAAAAAGGCCTAAAACAATACAGAAAACACACAGGTTCGAATGAAGATCCGAACGCCGGTCTGAATGGCAGTACGAATGACGATCTGAATGGAGGAAAATGTTTGAAAGTGAGGGAAATAAGACTTTTTGGATGATTTAATTACCAGCTGGCTTATGCAAATGATCCTACTGTGCAAAGGAAGCAGTAGAGAGATGATTAGAGGTTAAGAAATTATCTATGCGAATCATTACCTAAGAGGAAGAATGATTTTATGAGAAGTAGGAAGAAGGTTGGAATAGAAGAAGGGAAAAGGTTGGAATAGAAGAAGGTAGAATTAACCTACAACAAGCAGGAAGAAAAACTAGCAGAGGAAAAGAGAAAGGAATGCTAATTATGGAAGAATTTGGAAGCAATATCTAACTATGATGATGGAAAAAGGACTGAAAACAAACTACAAATTATTAAACTATTGAACTATTGGTCGACCATTTCTAAACTCAGAAGAAGAAAGGTTGTATTAACAATAGAATATTAATTACAGAGGAATGAAGATAATATACACAGGAAAACGAAATTGGATTACACATACATGAAATAAACTAGTTAATTGCAAGAAAAGAAATGCAGAAAATGTAAATAAAACCTCCAATTGATGAGGGGCCCTTCCCAGCAATTGGAGGGTGAACTAGCTCAACTTAAATGACTACTAGCAGAACATCAATGAGCTTCTACTTCCATTAACTTGAGAAAAATTACAGAACTCTGTCTTCCACTATCTACGACTGCGAACTAACTAGATTCCACAATTTAGACTAAAACTCAGACGTGGACTCCCTCGTCTCAATCACAAAGACGACTATTTATAAGTTACAATGGGTGAGAGGGTCGACAGAGTCGACCTCTCTAATAATATAAGTGTTTAAATGTCTATAACTGTTGATTTAATTGATACATGCCAACGCAAGGTGCATCCTTCAGACTTTGATGGAGTTGATTCCTTCACAGGGAAGCTACAACGTCGATCTAACTCAGACATGGACGAGTTGTGTGCTGGAGAACTGAATCGTGGGTAAGCGAACTCCTTCCAGAACGACGACATGAATGAACGTGAGCAGGTGTGAACAGGTGTGCGTAACTCTTGACCAAATGAATAAGAGAGAAAGTGCGCTGGAGTGTTGACATGGGTGCAGGAGTTAAGTCGACATACTGAGCGTGATTCCATGCTGAATGTGCAAACGAATCAGAGGTTAAAGTGTTCACGTGGACATGAGATGTGCTGTCAGGCTTGGCGAGCATAAGGATGGATCTTCTAGAGCAATAACTCATTAACTAGGCCCATTGTGTGCCGAACAGAACCCATGTTTTCTTCTCTTCAGTCAATGGTCTGAGATGTGTCAACCACGGATTTCGTGGGCTGAACGGAGGGATGAACGATGAGCTGAATGCGTTTTAGGCAGAGCATGTAGCGCATGGTTTGAATGATGGGTCATTTTCAAATTGTATCCTATCAATTAAAACCATAAGTGTTAATTATCCCCCAAAACATCATTTTAATCATAAATAAATCATAATATACAAAATATAACAAGATTTGCATGGTAAGTGAATTTGTGCCACCTGGAATGTTTGATGAGCTGAATGGCTAAGAAAAAAAATTACTATAGAAAAAATAATATAAATAACACCACTTCAAGTAAATTGAATGATCAGAAATGGTGACAAAATTGACACCAACATTCCCCCAAACCGGAGTCATGCCAGGTCCCACTGAGCAAAACAAAAAATTATTAGGAAGAAGGCCGAGCTGCGATAGCAGCGGTCTTCGACTCGATGATGGAGATGCATGCTTGGCCAATAGCTTCTTCAAATGACCCCTTAAGGAATTATACTTTACTCTAAGGACAACATTGGATGTTATTTTGGCGTTAATCGAGCATTCAGTGCTTTTCAATTGTGTACGCAACATTTTGTTTTCTTCAAGGAGCTCGGAGATTGTCTCCACATAGATTTGAATTTGTTCTATTAATTGTGCTATCTCTTGGGTTGACTGATCCCACTTTTGATGACTCGAAATAGGTTGTTCTATATCATGCTCCAAGTCCATTTGAGGACTCTTCTCTTTTGGAGATGTCTCAACATTAATAGTCTATTCTTCAGAGCTTTTGTCTTTGTTACATGCAGGAGAGCTTCTAGCAGCACAGGCTTCACTCATCTGAACGGATGCATCAGCTAGTGTGAGGAGGGATGAATGAAAGGTATGATCATCCAACTGAATATTTGAGCATGAGGGCTAAATGATAGTCTGAATGTCAGGCTGATCAATGGACTAGTCATAATTCGTCTCTCTGGGTTTAGTAGGAGAATGTATTGAATGGACAGAGTGCATATCACCTAAGGAACTCTCATCAAATCGTATACGTTTAGAGTTTGGTTCTTCTTGGGCATGAAGGTGTTCTTGAGAAGGGGAAGATTTGATAGTAGATAAATGAGGGTTTAAGATCTCAAAAACAAAATGGTCCCAAGTTTGACCTCTCTCCTTTAGCTGATGAATGATTAAAACCTTAATGAGACAATGGTGATATAATCTTCCAGAAGGGTTAATGGTATTTTTTCTAACTTGAATCGACATCTTTTCCAAGCTCTTTAGAAAGTAGAATGGGAAATTTAAGCTTTGATTATTGACAAAATGAGCTAACAGTCTAACATGGCAAGCTTTAAAAATAGTGAACTTACCTTCGCAGGTGACTAAGTGAATGATAATGGTCAAAATATCCAAGTACTTTGGCTTGATCCATTCTCTATGAAAACCTTTGGTGCTAGTAATGTGTTGAAAATTGGGCTTGAGAGCGAATTGGTGAGCTTCTCATGGAAGAAACAAATGCTTGTGCCATCGGGCGCCTTCTCTAGGGATCTTCGTAGCTGACGCTATTGACTCTTCTGTTATGGAGAAAACAAGATGGCCAAACTTGGCTATTTTGCCATCAAAACCTTTAGCAAACATCAACGAAATCTCATGGTCATGACCATCAAGGCGGTGGAGAAACAGATTCCAACCTGCTTGAGAGAATAACTCATGGCATCTTTTAAACTCAAGGATATGAAGAAGATCTTGGTAACTACCAGGTTCACAACGGTTAGGCATTACTGATGGAGGACAGGGGAAGCAATAGATAAATGAAGGGGATTCAAGGAATTTGCAAAGGACGCAACTCGTAGAGAGAGGAATGAAGGGTGAACAGAGTGAAGCAAAAGTTCACGCATCCATTAGTTAAATTGAGGTCTATTTGGATGGCTGGATGGTCATAGGTAAATCATGTTTTGAAAGATCACACTTGTACTTTGAAGATCTTGAGTTAAGTTCCAGTATTGAAATGCGTGAATTCGATAGATGCGTGTTTGGTATAGCGTATTCAACAAGGTCCAAAGCCAAGCTTTGGACAGGTTGAATGAAATTCACGTAATGGGATGTTCTACACGTGGGAGATCACAAGGATCCGATTCATATGCTGGTGATCTATACGACAAGTAAGACCATAGTGGTCATGCAATGATTCATAATGACACAAGATTCATTCGTTTAACAAGATGAGATGAATAAGGAAATAAAACCAAGTGCGATATTTGATGTTTGATTGATCCCTATCATCATTGGTTAGTCAGAATTTTCAAAAATATCTAGCATGCTTTTTGATATATACAAGCTAAAATTTCTTCAGCACTTTTATTCAAAATGTTTCTTATTTGCTGCATTCGTCACTTCATTTGGATCGGCATTCGATCTGTCATTCAGCCTTTGATATAGACTTTTGTCTATACAAACTTTTATTGCTGAAGCCATCTGGAATTGATTTTTGCAAGGAATTTTTAAGGCTATTAGTGCACAAAGAATGCTGTAAACTTTGCTTTTTGGAACTTTTAAGTCATGTCCCCTTTTTGTTTGTCTTTAATTAAAACAATTAGCCTTCTGCTTTTGAATTAACCTGCAAACACCTATCACTTTCAGAGATAAATAAACTTTTTTACGAATAAAAAAAAAAGTTTAAAACAGTTCTAATCCTCCCCCAAACCAAAGATATGGCTTGTCCTCAAGCCAACAAAAAGAGCATTAGATATTCAATTATTTTATCAATAGCTGAAAAATGTCGTAATACTTTTCTCAAGAAAATGAAATATTAACTAAACATGTAGATGATTCAAATATGTACATTTATCATAAAGAATAGAACAATGCTTAAAAGAACCATATGAAGAATGATAGTATAATTTGATATGAAAGATGCCACAGGAAAACTAGCCATCCACGACTCATTTTAAAGGTTTCTTGTCATCCCAAGGTATAGATAAGGTGCCTGTAAAGCTTGTGACATTTTTATAATTATGGGCCCCATTTCTAGGATAATAACATCCTAGCTATTGTTTGAATTAGATGACAAGGTCCAAGTTCAACTTACAGTTATTCTCTAATGACAGTATAGATGATTGGCCAAAACATGTGTTTGTATACTTAGGTTTCTTATATATGAATCATGTGCACAGTAATGCATTAATTGATCTCTTTTACTCGATATTGACCCACTTCCAAAAGGCCTGTTTAGTACCTCGACGGGTTTATCTTGGTACCATGCAAGCATAGTCCCGCTGCGAGCGAGCCTGTTCAGTAACCCGACGGGTTTACTTGCATTTACGTAGCTTCCTTGTTTAAGATTTTACTTAGCATGGACCCACTGCCAGCAGGCCTGTTCAATACCCCGGTGGGTTTGCTTCGTATAATGATGTATATGTATATATATATTTTTTTGTAAGGAAGCCGGTTGGCACTAGAGTGTGCTAAGCCTTCTAAACACATAATTCGAAATATTAGAACGAACCTTTATGAGCAAATTTTACTTATAATAGCCAAATTTATGGATCATGTCAAAATATAATAACCTAAAGCTGTTATTTGATCTATATCTATCTCTTTCATAAGAATTCAATAATGTTCCCCACAAGAATAAAAATAACATTCACTTCTAAGTTACCTTTAAAAAAAAATGCTTTAAGAGACAAGTTTTAATAATGAGTCTAGGATAAGCCAATGATCCATAGGTGTAAGATATATATATATATATATATATTGAGATCATAGCAATTAAGATAGATCTTATGCAACAGTTCTAAACGATAATCAGAACGATAATCAGAAATGTGCATGCATGAATCAAATATATTCAAAATCATAAATGAAATGGTTGCAAAATAATATAAAGAACACTTTATCTTTTGCTAAAAAATGTCAATTTGAACAATAATTGAAAAAAGAAGGGATTAGGATAGATTGAATTTTTTTTTCTTTCTTTTAAGTGCTTCCCTTTCAATAATATTGTATGAGCGGATAAGGTACTTGTAATTAAGCTGCAAAACCATTGTTAGATGATTTTGATTTATTCAAAACAAAACATATGTACAAAAAAGGTCATAAGAAATCTAAAAAGGGAGAAACATTTTCCTATTTTTAATGGCAAAAATTTCATGAGCTGATCATACAAATGAATTCCTTGTATAAATACAATCAGCTTGTCAGAAATAACTCTTCATTATTATAATTATAAAAAAAAACACAATATATTTACTTATGTACAAATGAAGACAATCCTTTAGAAATTTCAGGGACTAGGAGGAGGAGGAATGGCTTCCTCTTCTACCAGCTCCATCTCCTGCTGTTGTAAGGCATTCTGCACAAAGTCTTGTTTAGATAAAGGTTGGTGATAAATTCTAAGTCTATGGCTATTTACAACAAAGGAATTTTGAGAATCATCAATTTTTTTAATTTTAATAGATCCATTATTGAAAGCTGTAACAATTTCATAAGGACCCATCCAGCGAGTAGTCAATTTACCTTTAAAATTTTTGTATCTCGAATAAAAAAGTAATGCCCAGTCTCCCGTTTTAAATTGTTTTTGTTTAATGTGTTTGTCATGCCATTTTTTACATTGATTCTGTATTAATATTGTTCGTTGGATAGCATCCTATCTAATCTCGTCTAATTCATTTATTTGTAGGATTCGTTGTTTCTGTGCTTCTTCTAAATTCATTCCTAACTGAGCAACCATACGAAATGTCTTAACTTGAAATTTGATGGGTAGGAGAGCCTATTTGCCATAAACAAGTTCATAAGGTGTGTGGCCAGTGGTGTTTCTATAAGTTATTCTATAAGCCCACAAGGCTTCTGGGAGCGTATCTTCCCAGTCCTTGTGGTGTAACTGAATGGTCTTGGTCATGATAGCTTCTAATACTTTGTTTGTGCTTTCTACCTGACCATTCATCTAAGAATGATATGGTGAAGATTTGAAATGTCTAATACCATATTTATTAGTAAGTTCTTTCATTAACTTGGAAGTGAATTGAGATCCTTGATCGGTTACAATTTCCCTAGGTACACCAAATTGGGTAAATATTTCTTCGTACATAAATTATACCACTGATTTCTCTGTGGCTCGAAATAAATCTTTGGATTCTACCCACTTGGTGACATAATCTATATAGACTAGAATGTACTTCTTTTTACGAGACATAGGGGAAATTGGTCCAATGAAATCTAGAGTCCATTTTTCAAAAGGCTCAATCATAACTTGAGGTTGCAAAGGCATTTCATCAGATGGCTTAGGTCTACCCATTCTTTGGAAACTATAGCATCCCTTGACATATTTGGCAGCATCCTTGAAGATGCCTGGCCAATAATATCTAGAATGTAAAACCTTATATGCTGTTCTTTTATTAGAAAAGTGCCCACCGCAAGGTCCACCATGACATGCATGAATAATCTCTACCATCTCATCCTCTCGTACACATCTTCTAATAATAAGGTCAGGACCGGTATGAAAGAGATCATTATCCACCCAACAATAGTTAGAGCTTTGAACTATGATTCTACATTTTTCAGGTGGAGAGATGGTTTGGTAGCTTTCCAGTTTCCAAATAATTGGTTATGTCTGCAAACCATGGGGTTCTAATAGATACAATGAATAAATGTTCATATGGGAAGTTATCATCAACAGGGCTATCATCATTGTCAATTTGAATTTGGGAGAGAAAGTTTGCTACTACATTCTCTCGACCAGGATGGTCAACAATGGTGATATTAAACTCTTGTAACAGAAGAAGCCACCGAGTCACCCTGCCATTGGTAACTGGTTTATTCATAAAAAAATATGATAGCAGAATGATCGGTATGTATGAAAATTTCATATCCTATGATATAATGACGAAACCTATTAATGGAATAGACTACTACGAGAAATTCTTTTTCGGTAACAGTGTATTTTGATTTTGCAGGAGTCAAATTTTTACTAGCAAAATAAATGGCATAACATAAATTTTCTTCTTTTTGACCTAATACTGCCCCTATAGCTATGTTAGATGCATCAGTAGATATATGAAAAGGAAGGGACCAGTTAGGGCCCCTAAGTACTGGTGCTACTGATAACTTTGCTTTTAAAGTTTCAAAAGCTTGTTGACAAGGTTCAGTCCATTGAAATTTTGTGTCCTTCATGAGTAGTTTGAACATAGGTGCAGCTATCTTGGTGAAATTTTCTATAAAAAACCTATAATAACCCGCATGGCCAAGAAAGCTTCTAACTTCCCTCGGAGTCTTTGGAGGAGGAATATTGACAATTATTTCTATCTTGGCAGGATCCACCTTGATACCTTGAAGAGATATATGATGTCCTAGAACTATGCCCTCGGTTAATAACATTTTGCATTTTTCATGACTAAGGGATAAGTTTGTTTCTTGACATCGAATAAGAACTGTCTCAAGGTTATCAAGGGATTCTTGGAAGGTATTACCATAGACTGTGAAATCGTCCATGTAGACCTCTACACAATCATGTATAAGGTAGGAAAGATACCTAGAACTGCACGTTGGAAAGTAGTAGGTGCATTACAAAGGCCAAATGGTAACACTTGATAGGCATAAGTCCCCTAAGAGCAAGTAAAGGTAGTCTTGTCTTGGTCCTCAGGTGCTATTAATATCTGGTTGTATCCACTATACCCATCTAGGAAAGAAAAGTATTGTTTCCCTGATAGGGTATCTAACACCGGATCTATAAAAGGTAGAGGGAAATTGTCTTTAAGAGTGGCCTTGTTCAATTCTCGAAAATCAACACAGATACGTCACTTCCCTGTCTTTCTTTGGAACTACTACCAGAGGAGACACCCACTTACTATTAGAAATTGGGTAAATGAAGCCAACGTTAAGAAGTTTTTGTAATTATTCTTTTACTATATCTTTGAGAGTTGGGTTCATTCTTCTATAGGGTTGTCTGACGGGAGGTGTATTTGTGTCTGTGTAAATGTGGTGAGTACAAGTATCCGGGTGTATACCCTTCATATCGGGGTATTCCCAAGCGAAAGCTCTAGTTTGACTTTTGAGAACTTTTAACAATTGGTTTTGCTAACTCTCATCTAAGCCTGCATTTATATGTAGAAATTTTTCGGAACTAACCTCACATGGTACGGTATAAGATCCTAGATGTTCTTCGATTGAAAAGACACAAGGTGTGCTTGTAAATGTTGAGAGTCTCATGTTTTCTTGAAATTCGTCTCCAAAAATCTGGTCAAGTTGGGAAAAATACTAACGAAAGTCTAGACATGTGGCAGAGGAAATAAATTGATTCAACATGTTTTCGATATTTTGTTCTTGGAGTGCCCAGGAAAGATCACTAACAAGGGAAAGTTCTTCCAGGTTTTCTTCTCCAAAAGGACAATCTAACCAAAATAAGCTCTCAGCTATGGGCTGTGCTGGTGGGTATAAAGCTAGTATTCTTGTAGATAACCCATCAAAGATAACCATCTCTCCATCCCTACATCCTATGAATGCATTAGCAGTAGCCATCCAGGGTCTTCCTAAAATGATAGGATTCCCTCTAGATGGATATTTTGACTGTATAACCATGAAGTCCATGGGATATTCCCATGAGGCTACTGACACCATAATATCATCTAAAATCCCAGCAGGTTGTACCATAGTGCGATCTGCTAGTTCTAACATTGTTGGGGTAGGGCAGAGGAATGTTCCTAATTGGAGAGCTTCTAAATCTGTAGTAGTCATTAGGTTAATAGCAGCCCCTAGATCAATGAGTGTGTTTCCTATAGCAGTGTTGTTAATGAGAACAATTACTACAGGATTTCCTTAATTTGTATACTTCGGGATTCTAGGCTGTTCTGCTATACAATCTGATATTTCACCTATGACATGTACTGTTGGAGGCTCTTTTTGTTTCTTAACTGGTCTCTTCATGTAGAGTTCTTTTATCACTTTACCGAATATTGGTATATCTTTAATGGCTTGTAATAAAGGAATTTTAATACAATATTTTTCAATTCATTAATGATGTTATATTCTGGGTAAGTTACAAGTTTTTCTATTGTTAGACTCTCCGGATATGGAGGTGATTTATTTACAGATATTACTTCTTTATGTGGAAAGTTATGTGTTGAAGATTTAGGAACAACCACATTTTCAAAAATGGCATCATTCAAAATTTCATTAGGTACATTTTCTTCTTGAATAACAACTGATGACTTAGGATGATCTTGCAAAACTCTTCCAGACCGCAATTGAACTTCATGTATTGGTGCGGATGAAATAGCATATGATGGAAGAGGTAATAACCCAATGTTATTAATAGATTGGGTTGGTTTGTTGTTAGGATTCGGTATCGGTTGTGCGGGTAATATTGTGGGTCTTGGAGGGTTCATATTCTGGAAATGATGAGGTTGATTTGGGATAGGGGGTAGTGAAGGAGGTGCATATACAGGCCAAAGTTGTTGAACATTAGGTGGGTAAGGATAGTTAGTCATAGGAGGAGATGGTTGAGCAAAAGCTTGTCCTCTCCATCCAGGAGGCCATTGTTGCTGCTGAGCATTCTGAGAAGGGTATTGCGATGGCCAATTATGTCAGCCTGAAGTGTTCCATTGTTGCGGAGGTTGATAAGGATGATAGTAAGGTGGAAATTGGAATGATGGATCTTGAATCAAAGGTTGATCCCTAGGCTGCCAAGGCCTCCTAGATACTTCACCAAAACTTCCACTCTTGTATATAGCTTGCAACCTGAGCAACGATGGACAACTATCAGTGGGATGCTCTTCTATACATAGGTGACAAACTGAAACATTGTTTAATGGACATTCTCTTTGAGGGTGTTTAGTTCTATACCTAGGGCATAAAATACTCATTGCTGCACGCTCTTCATCCTGTTTCGTTTTAGCTTGTAGTGCATCTAGCCGAGAACCCATAGCTCCTAAAATATCTGTTTTGAAGTTTTCTAACAGGTTCCCTAACTCTACCCTTGTAACTCCACCAGAACCGGATGTGTTTCCTTTTGGATTTCTAACATAAGATTCTCGAACGTTTCTTCCACTTTTCCCTCTACTCCTAGAGTAATTCCTACATAGTTCACAAATCTGTGAAAAAGGCTTATGAGAGATGTCTCCTGTTGCCATGAGATTAAGGTTTTCTAAGAATTCTTCTGATATTACTTTAAGGAAGAGTGTTCTTACTGCATCTTCCCAAAGATCACTATATTTAGATTTGTGTAACACATAGTTAAATCTTTCAAGATAGTCCTCCAGGATCTCATCTTCAAGTTGTTGGATTTTAAAGATATCATTATGAGAGTCTTTCGGTTTGCAATAATTCTAATATTTTTGTAAAAATGCTTTCTTCATATCTTCCCAAGTTCTAATACTAGATTCTCCTAATCGCATAAACCATCGGAGAGCAGAATCTTTTAATGTGGCAGGAAAGAGTTTTAGTTTTTGGCCGTCTTATAGGTAATTGTAACTTCTGCACAAGATGTCAAACTCGAATAAGAATGTGTCCGGATCTTCATTACTTATAAAAAGTTGGTAGTGAGGAGGGAGGGATATTTTTCATTGTAACATCTTGTGCAGTGTCTAAGATGGGAAACCTGAAGGTACCTTCAGTTCTATCCTCTTCTTCTTCTTCTTCTTGTCGGACTTGATCTTCATTTTCATCCCCCATGAAGATTCTATTGCCAAAGAGTGTATATCTAGGTGGTGTTTTCCTAGGTGAAGATGGAATGTCCCAACGTTCTGTTTCTGGAATGCTATTCTTCTTTTTAAGAGGAGAATTATCAGCCACATGGGAATCCAATTTTGAAAGTCCTACCATTGTTGTATCAATCTGTGAGACAACTACATTTGTAGAGTTCTCGAAGAGAGCATCTATTTGTGAAGGATTAATGAAATCTGTCAAATTTGGAACACCTACGATTGAAAAAGTAGTGTCTTTGGGTTTTTGGACTAACGGAGGGTCAAGAGGTTCCGAATCTTTATCCTTCCGCGTTTTTTCTTGTCTAAGTTCAGTCTCTATATGAGATTGAGGTTCTTCTAGTGGAATTTCTTTATGAACCGGCTGTTCTGATGTCCCTATGATTTCTCCTAAAATGTTTCCAGAAAAGGTTTCCTTTGCTTTCCAAGTAGGACTGTCCCCTTTAGGTGTCTTGCGATACCTTTCTGCTGAGTTAGTAGTTGGGGTGGCACGTCCCCCGTATAGGTTAGTAGGAATTTTAGTAGGGATTTTATTTGGAATTTTAGTTTTAATAAATCTACCTTGTGAATCTCTAGACCTATTCATGAAAATGAAACTATAACTGAAATAAATTTTAATTACATCCTATTAGTGCTAGGTTTTGGGGATACCTCTTATAACAGATGCGCAGGTTCTTACCTCTCGTCTTACCGTTCACCTGCCACTAGCCTATTACTAAGTTAAGAATGGAAAGGGTTTGAATTTATCACTAATTTTTGGAAGGGAAACTGAATTCTACCTATGTCAACTCCCCAACAATGGCACCAAAATGTTGGGTGTGTGAGCTATCTCGAACAAAAACACCTAATATTAATTATAAACCAGGATTAGTAAACTTAGAGTTGAAGCAAAATATATGCCAAGGTAGAAAAGGTTCTAAAGTTTCAGGTTTATCAGACCTAAAAAATGTTTGATAAGGAAAAAGGTCAAAAGATATTTCAAAATGAAAAACCAAGTTAAATATTTAAGAATACAACTAAATCACAGATCAAAATAGTACCATATCATACTACTCTACTTCTATGGTTAATTAATAAGAAAGATGGAAACAAATACTGAAACACAAATTACTTCTAGAAAAGTAAGAAACTACTAAATTAAACTTCCAGATGAAAACTATGAACAGAATTAGAGCTACGGATATTAGATGTTTAATAGGGAGAACTTGTAAATGTAAATTATTTTAGACTAAACCATCTAATTCCACTATTCTTGATTATGTACATAAAATGTAATAGGAACTGGAGTAAATGTATCGTAATGACATTAAAAAGTAATAAGGAAGCTAAATGGAAGTAAATCTAACTTAACTTCTACTAACATATGTAAACTAAAAATCAACAAACTACCACTAACTTTAAACATTATGAACTACTGTCTATCCATATGTGAACAACATGAAACTATGAACTACTGTCTATCCATATGTGAACAACATGAAACTAATGTAAGTTAGAAGCAAGTAGAAAACTTAACAAAGATGTTGAACTGAACTATATTAGATTTGGAAGGAAGTGGAAAACTTGATAAATATATTTTATTATTGATCCAGATCTTGTAACATGAACATCTTCATTAAACAGAAACTAATCTTAAGATTAACAAACTAAAATAACTCAAAGAATATCAACTATAACTTGAAAATAAACTATTTAGGAACAAGATTAATACATTCTGAACAGTAACTAAGTAACAAAACTGGTGAAAGGACTAAATGTTGGAAGAAAGATAAGAAGAGTATAAGGAGGAAATAAGAAAGGAGGAAATAATGATGAAATTGAATTAAAAACTCCAAATAACATAAAACAAGATTAAATTACATCTCAAACTATTAAGGAGGAACATGAAGAATGATGATTAAGAGGTAGAAGAAATTAGATTCGAAAAAAGGCCTAAAACAATATAGAAAACACACAGGTTCGAATGACGATCCGAACACCGGTCTGAATGGAAGTCCGAATGATGATTCGAATGGAGGAAAATGTTTTAAAGTGAGGGAAAGAAGATTTTTTGGATGATTTAATTACCAACTGGCTTATGCAAATGATCCTACTGTGCAAGGAAGCAATAGAGAGATTATTAGAGGTTAAGAAATTATCTATGCGAATCATTACCTAAGAGGAAGAATGATTTTATGAGAAGTAGGAAGAAGGTTGGAATAGAAGAAGGGAGAAGGTTGGAATAGAAGAAGGAAGAATTAACCTACAAGAAACAGGAAGAGAAACTAGCAGAGGAAAAGAGAAAGGAATGCTAACTATGGAAGAATTTGGAAGCAATATCTAACTATAATGATGGAAGAAGGACTGAAAACAAACTACAAATTATTAAACTATTGAACTATTGGTCGACCATTTCTAAACTCAGAAGAGGAAAGGTTGTATTAACAACAGAATATTAATTACAGAGGAATGAAGATAATATACACAAGAAAACGAAATTATATTACACATATAGGAAATAAACTAGTTAATTGAAAGAAAAGAAATGCAAAAAATGTAAATAAAACCTCCATTTGATGAGGGACCCTTCCCAGCAATCGAAGGGTGAACTAGCTCAACTTAAATGACTACCAGCAGAACATCAACGAGCTGCTACCTCCATTAACGAGGGTCGACTCAATCACAAAGACGACTATTTATAAGTTGCAATGGGTGAGAGGGTCGATAGAGTCGACCTCTCTAATAATAGAAGTGTTTAAATTTCTGTAACTGTTGATTTAATTGATACATGACAATGCAAGGAGCGTCCTTCAGACTTTGATGGAGTTGGTTCCTTCACAGGGTAGCTACAACATCAATCTAACTCATACGTGGACGAGTAGTGTTCTGGCGAATTGAATCGTGGGCAGGAGAACTCCTTCAAGAACGACAACATGAATGAATGTGAGCAGGAATGAACAAGTGTGTGTAACTCCCAGCCAAATGAATAAGAGAGCAGGTGCGCTGGAGTGTTGACATGGGCACAAGAGTTAAGTCGACATACTGAGCGTGATTCTAGGCTCAATGCGCAGATGAACCGGAGGTTAAAGTTTTCACGTGGACGTGAAATGTGCTGTAAAGATTGTTGGAATATTTAAGCCTTCCTACCATTTATTTAATTACATAAGATGCATTAATTAATCACTTGTTGGTTAATTCTATGTAATAATTGAGCAAATTGCCATTGTGTGGCCCATAAGGCAATATGGGAGGATAAGATTCCATGCAAGGTGTGTTCTACAAGTCTCCTAGGCCACTTGTGTGCATTCCTAAACATTTTTGGATAATATTTAGGAAGGAGGGCGCATTTGTGAAGAAAGCTGCCGCTTTTACTGCCTTTTCCCCCAAAGGAAAGAGCTAGTCAACCTAGGAAAGTGTTTTTCTCACCAAAAACTTTCCTTAACACCATTTCCACTCCAATTTTGTATTTGGAATTGATTTTACCTATATTTCACCTTTATCTCACTAATTTAGCAATTCATGAGCTTTTGAGCAGTTTTGGAAAGCCAACTTGCCACCTAGGGGGGATGAGCAGTTTTAGAAAGTCTGATGAGTAGGAGATTATTTTGGCATATTTAGCCATTCAAATTATTGCCTTAATGTTATTTAATAACATCATACAACTCATATGTTGTCTGATGTAATTATTGTTCATGAGAAGTGATACTTAAATCTATTCTTGTGCATTAGTTTTGTGCCTTTGACCAGTTGTGTGAGATTTTTCATATGAGAGAGTGCAACTTCTTGGAGAGTTATTGGATGTGGTCTGATTTTCACATGGTATTAGAGCCATCAAGATATTCCTTTCATCTATTGATTGTCTTGCAGGATCCAACAGTCTCAAAAAGGGCGCATTGACCAAACCACCGGGTGATTTCTATTCTCTGCAGGGCGCATTTTGGAATTCATAAGTGTTCTAATTTCAGTCCAAAAGTTATATCAGTTACAGCAATGGATCATACACAGCAGATCATCCTCACTCCTTTCAATTACTTTAATTGGAAAGCACATATGGAGATTCTACTGAGGAGCAAAGGGCTCTACAGGGTGACCATGGAAACAGAAGCTGAACCAACCTCAGCAGTGGAGAAATCTAAATGGCATAATCGAAGGGATGAATTGTATGGGATGTATTGTCTCACTACATCTAGAGAACTCTTATTTCATCTTGATGGCCTCACTTCACCCAATGAAGTATGGCTGAAACTTCAAGAATTGTTCAGCAAAACCAATGAATTGAGAGGCCACCAATTGGATAACGAGCTAGTCTCTTTGAGTCTGCAAAATTTTGATAATCTACAAGACTTCTTCTCCAAATTCAAGTCTCTTATATTGCAGCTGAAGCAATGTGGAATAGATAAGAAAGATGAGCAATTATTTTTGGCCATTCTCTCCAAGCTTGGCCCAGACTATTCAATTTTTGTTTCCACCTTCCATTCCACCCAGAAAGCAATTAAAATTGGAAGAGCCCGTCACTTTTAGAATTCATGGAGTCATTAACTCAAGAACAAGACAAGTTGGTCTTAATGGGAGCCATTAAAAATCCATCCAAATACCATTGTATAAATGTTGGAGACTCAAAGAATTTGAAAGGAAAGAAGAAAGGAAACTTCAAGAAGCCCACCGGTGAGCGGAAAGACAAGCATAATTTTAATGGAGAGCCATCAAACTTCAAGAAGAATCCGAACAAGAAGAATGAGATGACAAGGTGTACTTATTGCAGCAAGGGCTTTCATCCTGAAAGCTCTTGTATGAAGAAGACCATCGACCAATTAACTCAGGCATTGGAGAAAGCCAACATCCCTCTCCCAGAGAGCGCAAGAAGAAAAGATGGAGGATCAAATTCTGATGACAAAGAGAGAGTTCATGATCTGATGGCCGACACTTCCCAATCTTCATCATTCATCATTGATTCTGGTGCTTCAAGACACATGGTGTCTGCAAGTAAGTATTTTACTTTACTTGACTCTTCCAGTGGTCCGATTATTGTATTGGGAGACAATTCTGAAACTTCTAGCAAAGGCAAAGGTAGCATAGATCTCGAGTTTGGGTCATTTAATAATGTTTTATATGTCCCTAGACTTGCTGCAAACCTACTTTCAGTCTATCAGATGACCCATATAGGGCTTCCCAAGAGAGTAAGCTTTACCCCCAATGATGTTGAGATAGCAGAAATTTCAATAGGAAAAATTATTGCATTTGGTACTGCTGACCACTGTTCTAGAATCTACAAGTTTTCTCATTTTGTGCCAAAATCCTCACCTTCTGCTCTATTGACCCATGCCAATGAGTCCAGCAAGCTATGGCATGAAGTATTTGGCCACCTAAACTACAAATACCTTTCCCAACTTCATGAGAAAGAGATGGTTATAGGGCTGCCCAATATCAAAATTTTCAAAGGTGTTTGTCAATCTTGCATCCTAGGAAAACACCCCGAGCACAAGTATTGTGAGTATTTTGATCACAGAAGATCTAGGAGCTATGGAGAACCTCACAAAATCGAATTAATTTGCAAAAACAGTGGAAAAAATTGAAAAAGATGATAATTTTACACACAATGTATGCTCAAATATTTGATTAACTGACTGTCTAACATGTGAAAATGTTAGTAACAGGTTTTTATTACATCCATGAGAAAATCGAGAGCATTAGGTGGCTCAAGCTGAGTGTACAAGTCATCAATGCCAAATTGGCCTCAATCCCCCCTAGGTGGGTCCAACTCAATCCCAATCACCCCAAACAGCCACGAATTCTGGTGTGGAGGTGGCTGAAGCATGCTGGGTCATTAATGAGCTCAAGGCAGGCATGGGTGAGCAAGTAGAGGAGGTTTGGGGGCCCAAGGGAGCATTAAATGCTCCAAATCTAGCCAAAAATGGGCAAAAATCCACCCTAGCGCCCTTGGTCAACTAAAATTCCCCAAAACAAGGAGAGAGGGCGCTCCAGCAATTAATGAGGGCGCACTTGTGGACAAAACTGGAGGCTGGGTGAACTGGTTTGCTTGGAAGTGGGTGTGAACACTCAAAAGTGGGTTTTTGACCAACTATAGTCACTTAATCCAAAACATGGTTTAATTAAGCACATGGGCAATAAAAATTTATGGATTATGGTACTAAGTGTGGATTACTATTCTAACACCCCCCCTTAACCATAACTTAGTACATCTCATGAAAGATAAGTGGGAGGCCTTGGCAACAAAGGCTCAAGTCACCTCAATACAAACAGAAATTTTATTTGTCCATATGAACCGAGGAAAAGAAGTAAAACCTCATGGGATAAAAACTTCCCTCAAAAATGGACATGGGGCTGAACCTGCAATTAAATTGCAGCAATCACCATCCATCACTCACTCCAAGCAAATCTCTCAAGTGAGTGAAGGTCTTCTCAGTAAAGCACTTAGTGAAAATATCTGCAGTTTGCTCGGTGGATGGGCAATACTGCAGTGAAATCACCCTGTCATGCACCAAGCCCCGAATGTAATGCATGTGGATCTCAATGTGCTTTGTTCTTTGCCTCTGTACTGGATCAGTAGATATCTTGATGGCACTTTGATTATCCACCCAAATATTGGTTGGAGAATCAATAGCAACACCAAACTCCCGAAGAATGCCTTGCAACCAAACACACTGTGTGGCTGCATTCACTGCTGCCCTGTACTCGGCCTCTGCTGATGAAAGAGAAATTGTATGCTGTTTCTTGCTTGACCAGCAAATGGGACCTTCAACAAACATAAACACAAAACCTGAAGTGGACTTTCTATCGATGGGATCTCCCGCCCAATCGGAATCAGAAAATCCAGCTAGTTGAAGTGAAGAACCAGCTGCATAGTGTACCCCAAAGCTCTTTGTTCCTTGGACATAATGAAGGATCCTTTTGGCTGCCTTCCAATGGATCTCATGTGGCTGCTGCATATACCTTGCTACAACACTTACAGCATAAGACAAATCAGGTCTTGTATGTGTAAGGTACAACAAACTTCCAACTAGCTGCCTGTAGAGTGTGCAATCCACCAATGGAGAGTCTTCAAATTCACCTAGTTTTATGCCTGAAAGGAATGGGCACTTGGCTGCCTTACATTCAGCCATTTTAAACTTGAATAACAGGTCTGAAGCATACTTAGATTGACTCAGCAATATACCTCTCTCAGATTGCTCAATTTCCAAGCCCAAAAATTGCCTTAGCAATCCTAGGTCGCTCATGGCAAATTCACTGTGCAAAGAAGCTTTAATTGAGCCAATTTGTTTGGTGCAGCTCCCTGTAATTAAGAGATCATCAACATACAGTACAATGACCTGCAAATTATCATCACAATGCTGCAAATAAACATTTGGATCAGACTTGCATCGACAGAAACCAATTGAGAGCAAAAAAGCATCCATTTTGGCATACCAAGCCCTGGGGGCTTGCTTGAGTCCATAGAGTGACTTCTTCAACCTGCATACAAGTGTGGGATCCTCTTGGAATCCTTCAGGCTGCTGCATATATATCTCTTCCTGTAGCTCACCATGCAAGAATGCACTTTTGACATCCATGTGGTGAACTTCCCAACCTTTACTAGCTGCCATGGCTAGAGCTAGTCTAATTGAGTTCATCTTTGCAACCGGTGCAAAGGTCTCTGTATAATCCACACCATGGATTTGTGAGTAGCCCTTAGCCACTAACCTAGCCTTATACTTCAGATCAAAACCATCAGCAACAGGTTTGGTTCGGAAAATCCACTTACATTGCACAAGTTTCCTCTTGGGAGGAAGAGGCACCAAATCCCATGTTTTGTTCTCTTGGAGAGACTGGAATTCTTCTTGCATTGCTGCTCTCCACCTTGGATAATGATGAGCTTCCTGATATGATGTTGGATCAGATCCAATCATCATATAACAGTGATCAGCAAGTTCACTTTCATTTGCAAAGGAATCATTGATTGTTTGAGATCTAGTCTTCCTAGGCTCTTGGGGATTGCCTGCCAATTCACCTGCAGCTTCTATGATTTTTTCAGCCCACTTGGGCCTTGATGGTGAATCATGTACAGCAATGTCATCTTCAGCAATATCAGAAAAATCAGAGGTGGAATCATCACTAATCTCATTAAGGTGTGGAGGAGAGGAGCTTTCCCCCGGTGCAAGCTCAAAATCTGGAATTGGTTCTTCTTCGAATTGCACACTTCTCTCAATGAAAGTTTTAAGTGTGGATGTGTCAAAGAGCTTGTAGCCCTTTGTGTCCTCACCATATCCAACCATGATACATTCCCTGCTCTGTGGCTCCAAAGCCTTCCTTTTTTCTGATGGAATTCGAGCCCATGCTCTAGACCCAAAAATCCTGAAATTTGACACATTTGGTTTTTGGTCAAACCATGCCTCATAGGGGGTTTTTCCTTTGACTGATTTGTGAAAGGCTCTGTTCTGAATATGAGCAGCACAATTGATGGCTTCATCCCATAGCTTAGGGCTTATATCCCTAGCTTCAATCATGCAAGTAGCCATCTCCTTGAGAGATCTATTTTTCCTCTCTGCCACACCATTTTGCTGAGGTGTGTAGGGGATTGAATGTTGCATTTGGATGCCACATTCCTCACAAAGGTGCTGAATGTTATTATTCACATATTCCTTTCCATTATCAGTCCTAAGGATCTTTATCTTATGACCACATGGTTCTCCACTAGGGCTTTCCAAATCTTCAATTTCTCAAACACTTCTGACTTCAATTTAAGGAAGTAAACCCAGCAGAATCGAGAGTAGTCATCTATGAATGTAAGTACATACCTTGATCCACCATATGATGGAGTTGGAAGAGGACCAATGAGGTCTGAATGTACCAATCCAAGTGGTTGAGTGGCTCTCCTTGCCATTCCCTTCTCATAGCTGCGCTCAGGTTGCTTTCCAACTACACACCCAATGCATGCACCATTTGATGATTTGATTTCTGGAAGCCCTTCCACCATCTCGTCCTTGTGCAGTGTCTGGAGGTATTTGTAGTTCATGTGGCCAAATATTTCATGCCACAACTTGGAGGTCTCGTTGGCATGAGAGACAAGAGCATGGTCACTAGAATTTGGAATGAAATTTGAGAATTTGCACATTCTCTCATCATGATCTGCATACCCTACAGCCACAACTTGATTTGAGGAGATTTCTGAGATTTCTACCAAATCTGGAGTAAATGTCACTCTCTTGGCTTCTCCTGTATGGGTCATTTGATAGACTGATAGCAAATTTGCAGCCAATGAAGGTACATAGAGCACATCACTGAAATAGCCATGCTCCATGTCAATCCTACCAATCCCTTTGGTCTGGATTTCTGAATCATCTCCCATTCGAACTGTTGGGCCACCATTCGAATGCATAGAGGAGAAGAGCTCTCTGGATGAAACCATATGTCTGGAAGCTCCTGAGTCAATGATAAAGGATGAGGGATTCGAAGTACCTGCTACCAAAGCATGACACTTCTCCTTATTGTCAGGGTTTGAGGTGCTCTCCTTCTTCCTTGCGCCCTCAGGGACTGGGATGTTGTTCTTCTCCAGCAGCTGCGCCATTGATTCAATGGTTTTCTTCATACATGAGCTCTCTGGATGCCATCCCCTATGACAATAGGTGCATTTGGTCTTTTCCTTTCCCTTCTTGTCCTTCTCCTTTGACAGATTCGAACCCCCATCTGCAGACTTGGTCTTGTCAAACTTCCTCTTCTCTTGCTGCTTCGAATTCTTGGCTTTCTGCTTTCCTTTGCTTGCATTTGAAACACCCATTGCCAATGCTTGGTCCTTTGATTTTATGGTGCCCATATGAACTAGTTTATCCTGCTACTGAGTGAGACACTCCATGAATGTAGCTAGTGATGGCATTTGCCAATTTCGAAGGGTCATTTTGGCTGAGTGAAATGTGCTAACAAATACTGAAAACTCTGGGCCTAGCTTCGAAAGGATGGACAGAATCAGTTGTTCCTCCTTCTTAACAATTCCACATTGTTGCAGTTGAAGCACCAGTGACTTGAATTTCGTGAAGAACTCCTGGATGGTTTCAAAATGCGCTGGGCTCAAGCTAATGAGCTCGTTTTCAAGCTGGTGGCCTCTCAGTTCATCAGTTTTCCCAAAGAGTGATTCTAGCTTCACCCATACTTCATTGGGAGTTGTCAAACTGTCTGTATGAAACAAGAGTTCCCTTGAAATGCTCAGGCATAGCAATCCATAAGCTTCATCAAGTCAATTGTAGTACTTTGCTTTCTCCACAGCAGAATTTGGCTCCACTTCTGTGCCCATGGTCACTCTATAGAGACCCTTAGATCTCAGCTTGATGACCATCTCAGCCTTCCAATCGAAAAAATTGAAGGGTGTGAGCAACATTTGGTTTGCTTCCATGACTGCTGCGTTCATGATGAGAAAACTACTGAAACACCTGCAAAAAACACTCAATTTTTATCTGGAAATCCTCTCTAGAATGCAGTTCAATGCTCAATATTGGCCTGCAACTCACTAACTCCACGATGGCTCCGATACCATGTGAGTATTTTGATCAGAGAAGATCTAGGAGCTATGGAGAACCTCACAAAATCGAATTAATTTGCAAAAACAGTGGAAAAACTTGAAAAAGATGATAATTTTACACACAATGTATGCTCAAATCTTTGATTAACTGACTGTCTAACATGTGAAAATGTTAGTAACAGGTTTTTATTACATCCATGAGAAAATCAAGAGCATTAGGTGGCTCAAGCTGAGTGTACAAGTCATCAATGCCAAATTGGCCTCAATCCCCCCTAGGTGGGTCCAACTCAATCCCAATCACCCCAAACAGCCACGAATTCTGGTGTGGAGGTGGCTGAAGCATGCTGGGTCATTAATGAGCTCAAGGCAGGCGTGGGTGAGCAAGTAGAGAAGGTTTGGGGGCCCAAGGGAGCATTAAATGCTCCAAATCTAGCCAAAAATGGGCAAAAATCCACCCTAGCGCCCTTGGTCAACTAAAATTCCCCAAAACAAGGAGAGAGGGTGCTCCAGCAATTAATGAGGGCGCACTTGTGGACCAAACTGGAGGCTGGGTGAACTGGTTTGCTTGGAAGTGGGTGTGAACACTCTCAAAAGTGGGTTTTTGACCAACTATAGTCACTTAATCCAAAACATGGTTTAATTAAGCACATGGGCAATAAAAATTTATGGATTATGGTACTAAGTGTGGATTACTGTTCTAACAAGTATGGGAGATCTACCATTGAGAGAACCATTGAACCATTGGAACTTATACACACTTATATATCAGGTCCATTTCTTCATGAGTCATTGAATTCAGCAAAATATATTCTCACATTCATAGATGATTTCAGCAGATATTGTTGGGTTTATTTCATCAAGCTTAAATCAGAAGTTTTTGGGTTTTTCAAGCTATTCAAAGCCTCAGTTGAGAATCAATCTGGTAGGCATATCAAAGTGTTAAGATCTGATAATGGTGGTGAGTATGTGAAATCAGATTTTCAGCAATTTTGTGCTTCATCGGGCATACAGATGCAACATACAGTTCCATATACACCTCAACAAAATGGGGTTGCTGAGAGGAAGAACAGATCTCTTAAGGAGATGGCCACATGAATGCTTGAGGCAAAATGTTTGTCTCCTGAGCTATGGGATAAAGCAATAAATTGTGCCACCTATATTCAGAATAGAGTGCCACACAAATCTCTCAATGGTGTCACTCCTTTCGAGGCTTGGACAGGTAAAAAACTGGATATCTCTCATTTCAGGATTTTTGGCTCAAAGGATTGGGCTAGGATTTCGATTGAGAAGAGGAGGGCTATGCAGCCCCAAAGCCAACCATGTTTGTTTGTGGGATATTCAGAGGACTCCAAAGCTTATAAGTTGCTAAACATGACAACTCATAAAGTATTCATCGAAATAAGTGTGCAGTTTGAGGAAGAGCCCTCTCAGAGCGCAGAAATTGGAGATTCATCTTCACCATTGACTGAAGAAGAAGTAAGTGATGTTCTTGATATTTTTTATTCTGATATTTTTGATGATGAGGATCAATTTATTGCAGATTCAAAATCACCTATAAGGCCTAAGTGGGCTGCAAAAAATTTGCAAGCAGCAGGTGAACTAGCAGGCAATCCTCAGGACCAAAGGAGGACTAGATCACAGTTTGAGACTGCTCTCAATGTGAATGATCCTTATATTTCTGAGAAGTGCTATATGATGATAGATTCTGATCCACAAACATATGAGGATGCCTCACATGATCCTAGATGTCATATTTCTATGGATGAGGAGTTTTAGTCATTGCAGAAGTATGAAACTTGGGAGCTAGTCAAGCTCCCCGCAGGCAGAAAGTTGGTAAGATGCAAAAGGATTTATAAGACTAAATGTGCAGTGGATGGTACAACCATTAAGTACAAGGAAAGGCTGGTATAAAAGGGGTATTCTCAGGTCCAAGGACTTGATTATAATGAAACATTTGCACTGGTATCTTAGAAAGACTCCATTAGACTAGTTTTGGCAGTGGCAGCTTCTAAGCGGTGGGAAGTACATCGCATGGATGTGAAAAGTGCTTTCCTCCATGGTGAACTTGAAGAAGAGATATATATGAAGCATCCATAGGGGTACACATCAGATCCAAACCTTGTTTGCAGGTTGAAAAAATCTTTCTATGGACTCAAGCAAGCCCCCAGGGCTTGGTATGCGAAGATGGACTGTTTTTTGCTATCACAATCCTATGTTCAGTGTACATCTGATCCAAATGTCTAGATGAAGTTTGCTGATGGTTTTATTATGTTAATAGTGCTGTATGTTGATGATTTTCTGATCACAGGTGATAGCACTGAACAAATAGAAGCTCTTAAGACCACAATGTACCAAGCATTCTCCATGAGTGGCTTGGGAATTCTCAAGCAATTTTTGGGGCTTGAAATTTCACAAACAAAAGAAGGAACCAAGGTATTTTAGTCAAAGTATGCTTCTGATCTGTTGAATAAGTTTAAGATGGCTGATTGCAAGCCTTCTAAGACTCCATTCCTTTCTGGAGTTAGAATGGAAGAAGCAGAATCTACACCGCTTTTTGACAGTACACTCTACAGACAGTTGATTGGCAGCTTACTCTACTTGAATCACACTCATAAAGATCTTGCATATGCTGTGAGTGTGGCATCTAGATACATGGAGCAGCCACATGAGTTACATTGGAGGGTTGCAAAAATAATCCTTCATTATGTGCAGGGCACAAAGAGTGATGGGATTCACTATGTGGCAGATTCTAGCTTAGATCTCTTGGGTTTCACAAATTCGGATTGGGCTGGTGATAGCCTTGACAGGAAATCCACATCAGGATTTGTTTTCATGCTTGGAGGTGGCCCTATTTTCTGGTCCAACAAGAAACATAATGCCATAGCACTATCTTCAGTGGAGGTAGAGTACAGAGGAGTAGTGAATGCTGCTACACAGTGTGTTTGGTTGCAGGGGATTTTGTCTGAGTTTGAGATTTCTTTCAGTACTCCTATTGTCATTTATTGTGACAACCAAAGTGCCATTAGAGTTTCATGTGATCCAGTACAGAGGCATAGGACCAAGCACATAGATATTCATATGCACTACATCAGAGGCTTAGTGCATGACCAGATCATAGATTTGCAGTATTGCCCCACAGGTGAGCAAACTGCTGATATCTTCACCAAGGCTTTCACAGAGAAGACATTCAACTATCTTAGATCACTGCTTGGGATGGTTGAACATGTGGTGGAGTGAAGGGTTGATCAAAAACCTTTCAATTTTGATATGTCCATGTTTTGAGGGAAGGTTTTTCCTATGAGGTTTTCCTTCTATCCTTGTTTTGTGGACCGACAATATTTTGTACGGGGTGACCAAGTCTTGTTACTAGGCCCTTAGCATTTTTTTTATATATATTATGATATTTAGATCACTAAAGTTAGAATTAAGAGGGGGTGTTGGAATATTTAATCCTTCCTACCATTTATTTAATTACATAAGATGCATTAATTAATCACTTGTTGGTTAATTCTATGTAATAATTGAGGAAATTGCCATTGTGTGGCCCACAATGCAATATGGGAGGATAAGATTCCATGCAAGGTGTGTTCTACAAGTCTCCTAGGCCACTTGGGCACATTCCTAAACATTTCTGGATAAGATTTAGGAAGGAGGGCGCATTTGTGAAGAAAGCTGCCGCTTTTACTGCTTTTTCCCCCAAAGGAAAGAGCTAGTCAACCTAGGAAAGTGTTTTTCTCACCAAAAACTTTTCTTAACACCATTTCCACTCCAATTTTGTATTTGGAATTGATTTTACCTATATTTCACCTTTAGCTCACTAATTTAGCAATTCGTGAGCTTTTGAGCAGTTTTGGAAAGCCAACTTGCCACCTAGGGGAGATGGGCAGTTTTAGAAAGTCTGATGAATAGGAGATTCTTTTGGCATCTTTAGCCATTCGAATTATTGCTGTAATGTTATTTAATAACAAAATACAACTCATGTGTTGGCTGATGTAATTATTGTTCATGAGAAGTAATACATAAATCTATTCTTGTGCATTATTTTTGTGCCTTTGACCAGTTATGTGAGATTTTTCATATGAGAGAGTGTAATTTATTGGGGAGTTCTTGGATGTGATCTGATTTTCACAAGGCTTGGAGAGCATAAGGATGGATCTTCTAGAGTGGTATCTCATTAACCAGGCCCATTGCGTGTCGAACATAACCCATGTGTCCTTCTCTTCATTCAATGGTCTGAGATGTGTCAACCACGGATTTCATGGGCTGAACAGAGGGCTGAACGATGAGCTGAATGTGTTTTAGGAAGAGCTGTTGGCTGCTTTTTGGACAGACCCGGGTTTTAATGAAGCACAGCAACAAAACCCCTTGGCGCACTGGCCCTCTCGGCAACGAGCTGCGCGGCAGCTCAAGGTCTCACCCGAAGTGGCTATGGGGGGGCTAAGGAATCAGATTTCCTTAACCTAGGCGACGCGGAGACTGCTCTCTCTCTTCCTTGATGATTCCTCAAAGCAGAATGCCTTACTCTTCCGCAGACCTCTCAGCGCAACTGCGCCGAACTCTCTCTCGACAGCCTAGCTGCGCGGTATCTTCATTCCTGCGCACAAGGCGATTATCCTCTGCACCGCTACTCTATCATTTCTGCTTGCACGCCCAGCGCAGTAACGCATTCCTCTATCGCTATAGCGATAGCGTTCTACATATTCCTTCGACACTTAACGATTATATTTACCAAGGAAGCTTGAGAACTTACTTAACATACTCATAAAGATAACGCAATATTCATGTATACACAGACAATGAACTAAAACATGCAATCACTCAACACAGCATCATAACACGAGAATTATGAAGTTCACCTCCATGGGGAAACCACGTCCATGGAAGTCTCTTATATTAATCAGGAGTGGATAGAATTACACAATATGCTGCGCACACAGCTACAGCCTTAGATCTTTCCAGGAAACTCCACGCACACAACTGGGAGCCCTTCTCTCGATCTAGTCTCTTTCTCTTCAGAGATTACAATAGTTCAGACGTCGACTCAGACTTTCTGCAACTCAGGGATTAGCTTCACATCTATCCAGTTCTACTCTTATCTTCTAACAACACAGTAGAAGACTTAATGACTAGCTAGCTTATCTCAAACAGCTAACCTGCATCACAACATCTAATGGCTAGCTAACTAACTATCTAGCGTCTAGCATTACAATTATATGTATATATAGGTGGCCATGACGGTCGCACCTTTACAAATCTGTGGGCCTTTCCTAGCATTAATCCCCAAAAACCCTAACCACAGACATGGCTAGGTGTACTGTAGGCGCCGCTTGCAGTCACGTCGCCGCTTCCTGCAGGTTCCATGACTTCCGGTGCAACTCGCGGGTATGGGCGCCTTGTCCTTCATCTTCAATGCTCTGGTCCGTTGCTCTTCCTTGATCAGAACAACCATAACTTCTGTACTTAGCCTTAAATGAGGGTAGCTGAGCCCTCTACTCCGTTGCTTCATTTATTGTGGTAGCTGAGCTTTCTATTCAGCCACATTCATTCTTCGATGACATGTGTGCGTGAGCTCCGTGAGTTCGAGTCCATAATCTGCACTAAGCTCATCCATCTGGCACCGTACTGCGCACCTTTTTCTTCTGCCCAAAAATTGGTGTTTATTCAAAATTAGCACTTTCCCTTCAACACTTGTGCTTTTTCCTCAAAATTCGCAGCTTTACCGTAGCTGCGGCCTAGGCTCCAACAAGAGCACGTAGCGCATGGTATGAATGATGGTTCATTTTCAAATTGTAGCCTTTCAATTAAGACCATAAGTGTTAATTATGCCCCAAAACATCATTTTAATCATAAATAAATCATAATATACAAAATATAACAAGATTTGCATGCAAGTGAATTTGTGCATACCTGGAATGTTTGATGAGCTGAATGGCTAAGAAAAAAACTTACTATAGAAAAAATAATAGAAATAACACCACTTCGAGTTAATTGAATTATTAGAAATGGTAACAAAATTCGACACCAACATTTTCCAAAACAAGTCTTTCAAGAACCCTTCTTGATAATGGAGCGAATGGCTCATTGTGGTCTAAATCATGAACCATTGAGTACCCTTTGTAAGAAAACCAAAATTTTTGCTTGGTTGTAGATCCCTCATGGCAAGTCTCTCCAAGATATTGTGGATCAAACCCCACCATCATGTGAAGAACCTGCAATAATTAATTAATGCAAATACACAAGATATCAAAAATAATAGAACTCAGAATCACTTTTATATTGATCACGAGACACTTCGAGGGGGAAACCTCCTTTGAGCAAGCTCAATACAATTAATTTCACCGTGCCTTCAATGACCTCAACACACACTTATATACTAAGTCTATTCCCAATACTATGAGTCAAAACCATGGGACATATAATACTACGGGACGACTTACAAAGCATATGCGTCCAATACTATGGGTCAATACTATGGGCTAATATAAACTACGGATCAACAAATACTACGGGACGACTTACAAAGCATATGCATCCAACAACAATATACTAACATAGTAAAGAGAAGGGTTGACATAGGTCCCTAACATCCCCTCTCCCTTAGAAAAAACTTTGTCCTCAAAGCTTTGGTTGGAGAAATTGCTGGAGAATCTGAAGAAGTGGTTCCCCAGTAGCATCCTTGGTTTGCATTTTGGGCCACTGACGCCTTTGGAGTGTCAAGGAGGATTGCTTGGAAGGCTGTAGATGAAGAAGAACCCTGTCAGCTGCGTGGAAAATGCGCTCAGAATGGTGTTGATCAGCTTGTTGTTTCAGGCGAATTCTGGCCATGTGAAGATTGTCCTGCAGAATGAGAAGAATCTGATCGCGGTTTCGAAGAACCAAGTCAATTTCCTAAACTGGGGAGCTGCTAAAGGTGTATGGAAGAAGAAATGGCAGTGTTTTTCCATAGACTGCTTCATATGGTGTCCTTTGATATGTGGTATTGTACCACCAAAGCGCTGCTAGGAAATCCACAGAAATAGTTGGCCAAAGCTGTGTAGGGATGGGCAAGGGTTTGAGCAATCCCGAAAGGAGTGTCATTTCACCCTTTTTGACTTGGAAAGTATCATTGTCAGCCACCATCTATTGAATTGTCATTCTTACCGGAAAGGTCTCTTGAAGGCAGCAAGCGCATTGGTTAAGCAAAGATACCTGCATATCTATCCAAGAAATTAGTGGAGACTGTTGATGGGTGCATCTGAATGGAATTGAGCTGAGCGATGACACCATGTGAATTCTTCTTAAGGATTTTTTCTAGGCGATGTGAACTGATGATGCAGAGAGACCCTGGTTGTAAGCCCATAAATTTGTGTTGTGCCCCATTGACTTTAAATTGCATCCAAATTTCAGCAAAATCCCATAAGATGGGGCCAAGTGTGCGTAACCATTGAACGCCCAAAACCACATCACATCTGCCTAAGGACAAGGCAAAAATGTCAGAGCATAGGTTATAATCTTCCATAGAGATACGCACATTGTGACACTTCCCCTTGCAAGGTAAGGTGCCCCCATTGGCAACCATGCATTCAAAGTTGGAGCAAGGATGGACAAAACAATCGGCCTATTTGGCAATCCGAGGGTCAATGAAGTTATGAGTGCTACCAGAATCAATGAGTATGGTAAGAGGGAGCTTCTTGAAGTATCCCCTGACCCGCATTGTTTGTGGGGTGGTGACGCTGGTTACAGCATGTAGAGAGATCTCGGATGGGTCGTCCTAAGATGGGGTGTCAATAGGTGGGTGTTGAATGTCGACCTGATCATCTACTGTATCTGTAGCTTCTTCACCAAGTTCTAAGGAAAACGGAGAATCCACATCCAAGAGATAGAGCTTTTGTTGAACACATCTATGTCCCCAAGTGAATTTCTCATCACAATTATAGCAAAGCCCTTTTTCTCGGCGTGCCTGCATTTCTATTTCAGACAAATGCTTGATAGGAGTTGGTTGAGGAGCAGGCGTGATGGGAGGTCGTTGGGAACCCATATTTCTGAAGGGAACAAAGGTGGGTTTGGAGCATTGTTGAGCTGCGATCTTGTCCTCGGCCAGCTTAGCCAACCCTAGGACTTCCATCATTGTGCTGGGACAAAACATTTTGACCTCTGAGCGGATTTCATCCTTGAGACCACTGATAAAACAACTCCTGTAGAATTCATTAGACAATCCTTCTGTGTGATTGGCCAATTTCTCAAATTCTGTCTGATACTCTCTCACTGTTCCAATTTGGTGAAGTTTAGTGAGTGCTTCTGTAAAAGCACTAGGACCAAATTGTGGCAAAATGAGTTGGCAAAAATCTATCCAGTTTGGCTTGGGATGAGCTTTGATGTACCAATGGTACCATTGAAGGGATTCCTGTTCCAAATGAAAGGATGCAAGTGGAACTTTCTGGACATCATAAGTATTATGTAGATTGAAATATTGTTCTGCTTGATATATCCATCCAGTCGAATCAGTACCATTGAAGCGAGGAAAATCAAGCTTCGGCCCACAAAAATTGCTGGAAGAAGAGAACCCGGTGGCTGCAAAAGATTCTGGCTGGCTGTCTGGTATTGTTCGTGGCTGAATGCTGAAGATGGAGACTGAGAAGTTTTTCATCTAGATCTTGGAGTTTGGTTTGGATGGCTGCAAGTGCTTCCTTCATGGTGTGTGCTCTTGCACGGGTGACAACCATAACCAGGTTTTTTTATTTTTTATTTTTATTTTTTTTATTTGGTGGAATGGGTAGAAAAACACAAACAGAAGCTGATTTAGTAAAGGGAAATTTGGATTGGGGAAACAATCTGATGGGTAATTGGGGTTTGACTAGATTTTGGACACTGTCGAAAGGACAAGAAAGCAAAAAGGGGGATTTCAGAAGCGGGGTGATAGAATGAGGAAATTTGGCAGAGAGGGACAAAGAAGCAGAATTCAGAAAGGAACTCTGTGCTAAAATTTGAAGGTGATTGGATGAAATCTGAGGAAGTTATGGAAAACCCTAAAAATAGACAAATGTGGGATTTTGGGCTTTGGAAAAGGGAATTGGGGATAGGGTCCTCAGGAATGAAAGATGCAGAATGGGATGACAGGGGTTTCCCGAAAATTTCAAGGGAAACAGAGTGAAAACAAGGGAGATATGGAGAAAAAACTCTTTTTTTTTTCTTCCAGAAATGGATCGGCAACAGTGGTGCGGAAGGGATCCGCAACAGATGGATCTACAACGGTGCAGAAGGGATAAAAAATGGCTGGATCTGAAATGGCGACTGGATTTGGAATGAATTTCAGAATAGATCTGAAATGGATGGATCTGGAGCGGAAGTGATCGGCAACAATTCAACTGAAAATAGATATGGACCCCAGGTATGTACGACTTCCTAACAGTTCAGGTGTTTCACTCGGCCACCAATGCTGTCTGATGGCTTGCGTATTGGGGCAGTACCCCTCACTCCACGGCTTAGGTAAAACTAATAAACGCTTTGCCACAAACGACAGCTCTTGGTTTACCTCACGAGTGGGAACTAGTCAATCATGTAGGGGTCATTTCCCTTTTCGCTGGCAGGTCCTCGCAATGGGCCAGCTACTTTGGGGTTCATGTGGTACTCCTCACAATGAGTTTTAGGGCTTATGCCCAAGTGCTTCCCACAATTAAGCAGATAGGGATTATTCCCAAATCCGAAGCTGCAACAGATGCAAAAAATTTTTTTGACAGAAATTCCACCCAATGAGCCCAAGAAAGTGCTCTGATACCAGATGTGAAGAACCTGCAATAATTAATTAATGCAAATACACAAGATATCAGAAATAATAGAACTCAGAATCACTTTTATATTGATCACGGGCCACTTCGAGGGGGAAACCTCCTTTGAGCAAGCTCAATACAATTAACTTCACCGTGCCTTCAATGACCTCAACACACACTTATATACTAAGTCTATGCCCAATACTATGAGTCAAAACCATGGGACATATAATACTACGGGATGACTTACAAAGCATATGCGTCCAATAATATGGGTCAATACTATGGGCTAATATAAACTATGAATCAACAAATACTACGGGACGACTTACAAAGCATATGCGTCCAACAACAATATACTAACATTGTAAAGAGAAGGGTTGACATAGGTTCCTAACACATCATGTGGCATCTCTCTGAGAGAAGTGGATATGCATGACATAGCGCAAGTTTTGCATGATACTAAGATTTGGTGGTTCTATGGTTAGATGGATCCCTAACTGTGTTCCCAATAGCTACAAGGAATTTGTGAGCCCATATTGGCCTTGGCCATAGATATTGTGGATCAAACCCCACCATCATGTGGCATCTCTCTGAGATAAGTGGATCTGCATGACATAGTGCAAGTTTTGCATGATACTGAGATCTGGTGGTTCTATGGTTAGATGGATCCCTAACTGTGTTCGCAATAGCTACAAGAAATTTGTGAGCCCATATTGGCCTTGGCCATGGATTAGCAACATGTGTTGGATCTGGATTTGAATCTGAATCTCCTTGAACTTTATTCTCAACATCAAGATCTTGATCCTCATATTCATTAGAGGAGATATCACTTTGATCTTCATCAAATTCCGATGGGGTAGGTGTTACAACTAAATCTCATCATCATGAGACCCATGTCAACTCAATGCTTTAATCCCTGAAGTCTCCCCGATCAAGAAGTCATTTATAGCAAGTTGATGCCCTTTTTCCACAGTTTCTAGTTGGGCTGGCGCAGGTTGTCTTCTAGCAAGAAGCTCCCAACTAGGTCAGGCCCAGGGTGTATTCTGACAGATTGTACCGGTGGCTTAGGTTTCCTTTGTGCAGCCCACGCTTCCCCTCTTAGGCACAGTTTTCCTTATGTAGCTTGCACTAGGATTGGTTAAATTGGATAAAGGTGGATTTCGAGCGATTTATAGAAGTTGGATGAGGTGGATCCCTATCCCTAACTCCTAGGTGAGCTGTCCTACGGTTCCCTAACCTCAAGAAAGGATCCCTTAGTCCTCTCCCCATGATCCTAAACTTACTCTATCCACTTGGTCCTATAAATACAAAGCTCCTCTCCATTACAAAGGGGGGAAGTCTATAGCACTTACATGTTGGTGGAATTAACGTAGGTGATCCCTATCCATCTCTTGGGATGCATATATTTCCTTTGGAGGCATTGGCTTGGCTTGTTGGAGGAGGATTGCAGCGTTAAGGATTGGGTTGTAATCATCACTCTACTATGTATTTCTCACTCTTTTTACAGTAATATAATCTCTTTCCATAAATGTCCTTGTAATGTCCCCATTTTGACCCCCTTTGTATTAAATCGTAAATGATGTAAATATTGATATTTAATCATGGTGAGGAGCTCAAGGCCAAGGCCCCACCATTGATTTAGTGTTTTATGTATCGGAAATTAAAAACAGATGCATGTGGTTCTTGTGCTAGATAGGCACAATATAATTAAGACATCATTTAAATACGAATTTTAATGAAAAAACCACAACTAGCTATGCAATGCAACAAAGAGATGGGGGCATGATTCTACAAGGAATAGGGAGGGAAATTATTCAAACCCTTGAGCCAATGGTATTAATCCATGTGTCACTGAGAAAACCCATAAACCACCAACTGCCCATTTTGGGTTATGGACCCAATCATTTAATTCTTCCAGAAATTGGTTGAGGTAGTTAATGCCTTGGGAATGAAGAGGTATGGCAGCCAATTTCGTGCATGGGCAAGCCATCAACCTGGGAATTCATATTTTTGCTTCTTGGGCAAGAAAACACCCACGAAATGGTGCCCAAATCCATTTTGAACATATAGTCTTTCCTCTCTCACGCAGTCGGAACTACTGGGCCTTTCCCCATCACGTTTTTCACCATTTTTCCTGCATTTTCCATGCCTGGGAGCTCGTTTTTGCATATACAGCAGCTGGGAGAGAAGGGCCATGATTTGGGACTGTGATGGAGGTCATTTTTGCCCCAAAATACCCATGGGTGTTTTTCTAAAAACGATTTCTGCTCTCCAGGGTTGTTCCCCAATTGCCATTTCATTTTTGGGCTTTCCCACGTTTTTCTGAATTGGTAGAAACCCCCTGTTTGGACATCCCACTGTAAAAACGTTTTTACCATGCCCAATAATTGTGGTTCTGCTGTTATGTGCATCCTTGTTATGGTTTGAATATGTGAGAAAGAGATTGGAGTGGTAGTGGACAGAGAGGGATTGATAAACCTAGTTGGGGGAGACAACCTCTCAAGAAGATCAAGAGGGCTTTGGCTACTCTTCTATGCACACCTTGAGAGCACCAGATGGGAAAGGTATGGCTTGAGGGACTGTACAACAGTGAAAATAATACTTCCTTGTGCTAGGTGTGTAGGTATTGTGGGTGCCAAGCTAGATAGATCTTGTAAGGTTACCCTTGGCTTTGTGCTTGAGCTCACTTGCTTAGCCACTCTTCCTTTCCATTTCCTAGCAGCCTGATAAACCCAATTGTAGATTGGCTTGGCTCATATTGGTGTATGCTTGGCTATGAGAGAGTCTATTGTTCTCTGGTTCCTTGTAGAGATCATGCCCAGCTCAGGGGTGGCAGTTATATCAAGAGGTTGATAAGTACAACTGGCCTATGGTTGGGTGGAACGTTGTAGATGCATAGCTGGTTGCTTGGGACTACTTTATTGAGATAAGTATTCTCTTGTGTTAACTTTGCAATTATTTATTTGATGAATATCTTGAATGTATGATAGAAGTGTAATTGAAATTACTTCCGCTGTGTTTTCAAATATTTATGCATTTGCATATGTTCATCTTCATTTTAAATTGAATGTTTGATTACTAAGTATGGGACTAGATGTCTGGAATTAGAGTGATGTTCTCTCCCATGCTGGGATGATGGGAGGGGACTTTACAGTCCTCGTGTTGATGATGTTTCTAGTTTACTTCCTTAACTGTTTACTTGGATCAGTTAGTGTTTAGATATGTTTTACTGCTTGCTTTGTCTCTATATGCTTTGATAGGTCTTGCACCTACGGATTTGACGACTGCGGAGCTTGGAGAAATAAAGAAAAGAAGGATCTATGAATCTGGAGGTAAGATATCTAAGTACCTTGATCTCTAATTGACCTAGGAAAGTAGCTTTATGTTCTGTCTCCATTTGTTCTAGATTCACTTGAACTAGGGAGATCTGGTTCGCGTCCGCTCGAGTAGATTGTCCAATAACAAATTTGGAAATCGTATTGGGGAGATACTTTGTTTTGATTTCAAGTTGAATGTGTTATTATTTGATTTCTTAATGAGCCACTGCTTTGCCTCTCGAGCCTCTTTTCACCATTATATTTTCTTCTTGAAGAGCTTGCTTATCTTCTCTGAGACTGTTTGAATCATTATCAATCCATTTACTTGTTCATCATTTGGAGATTTTTTATTTTTTGCATTGGGTCATTCACCCAACGCACCTGGGTAGTGAATCTAGTGCACCTTTCTATCCAAAGCGCAATCTGTCTCTGTGCATCCTGCACCATCGACGATTTTGTTGATTTGACAGTTTGCGACACCGACGCTTTACAACTATTCATAGTGTGCACCGGGCGCTCTGTGCCTAACCACAGATTGCGCTAGTCTTTCAGGCTTGGTCCTTGGCCTATCCACTCTCCATATTTTTATTTTGGTTTGATCCACATAATTCTCTGTGTTGTACCTTCCAGGTGGAGGCCTTTTTATTCAACGATGCTTGCATTTGGTTTACTTGTGTTCGTTTTTGGGTCCTTTGGGTTGAGCAAGAGTTTGGCTGTGGTGGGAAATTTCAATCCCCATAGTCATCCACTCCATGTTATTTTCCCTAATCAACTCACTATATCTATCCGGCATGCTAGATCTGCTTCTGAACCATTTTTGAGCTTAGTCATCAAGTGTTGGCTTGCATTTGATCATTCTTGAATGATTTTTTGTGTCTTTAGGTCATTGGAGTGCTTGTCATGTTTCTTTGAGGATTTATTAGTGATTAGAGTGCTGCAAGCAGTCTATTATTTTCTGCCATTTACATTTGAAAAGCATCATTATTATCAGGGTTTGTCTTGATATATACATTGAAAAATTAAAAGTTCTTCGTTTTTACCATTTTCAAGTTCATTTGAGAATTGTTGTAAAAATTGTTTCGTGCATTGGAATTCATCATCCATTGATCTTTGGGAAGTTTGAAAAGGAAAATTAATTGTTTGTATTTTTCTTGAATTACGAGTCACTCATCTTCTTGAAAAATCCAAGTGAAGTCAAATTTTTGCAAAGTAATTCCAAGATTGAAGAAGTTATATGCATTTTTGGTTTTCATGTGCTTTTAGGCTACCATTGTGAAAATTGAAGAGTTAGTGCGCTCTAAGTAGAGATTCTCCTTTTTCATCATTTAGTTTTATTCTAATTGAAAAAGACAAAAAGAAAATACTTTGATTTGGTTTGATGTGTTATCATTTTTTATGTTTTGCTTGAAAAACGGAAAAGAGTGCTTTCACCATCATTTTTGGTAGATTTGGAATTTGTTGAAATTTACTATTTTGTGAGACCATTGGAAAAAGAATTTCTCCCTCCCTTACATAGCTTTCATCAGAATAAAGAGTGCATTTTCATGTAGTTAGGGTTGCATTATGTTTACATTTATGTACTCACCTCATGCATTCACCTAACCATCCAAATACAATTTACTAGTAGAACTAGGTTAAAATTTACTAGTAACTTGTGTGTTAAGTTAGAGACGTGTTTCAGCATCGTAAAACATGGCAGCTATTGTTACTTGCATGCACTACATCTCGGGGGAACTGTAGTTCTTCCATGTACCAACCGGTATATCGAAGGCTCTTTCACGTACCTTAGGTGTTAGTTTTTCAGAATTTACTTCAATCTGATTTAGGATCTTAACTGAGAGGACAACATGTATAGCATATCTATAGCATATCAATAATTGAAACAATAATGCAAGCACACAAGAGACACAGAGTTTCACCAGGGAAAACCAAGAAGGTGAAAAACCCCACAACTTCCTCATAGACAGATAGAGCCATGATACAAAACCTAAGCATAAGAGATAGTCTCCTAGCAGTAGCTTCTCCTCCTCCACTAGTGCGCCACTCTCCAATGAGTGTATGAGTGAGAAGTGAATGATAAAAAAGAGTGCCTCCCGCACTCTATTTATACTTGACTTGACTTGCCTAATAACCTTTACTAGGTTGGCTTTCACTTAACCACATAACATAATGCTGATTGGGATGACCCCCAATAGGGTGGTCTAATAACCCTTTAACCGACATGACTTATACAGGGTCGACCCCAACAAGGTGGTCTAATAACCCATCAAGTATAAGTTACGACACTTACAATATAAATGATGACATTTCCGTATAGAGGAATAATAACATCTCTATAGCAATACAATATACATATGTGAAATACATTTCGAAGTTACAAATACATCAACACTCCCTCTTAACTAGGAAGGTATTTCTCGACACATGTCTTCTAGCACAAGTCTTCTTCTTTGGATCAATGTCACTGGATCATAGTCATCGTCCCAGCTGTTGCTATCTCAATCAATCTCTGAACTACTTGTCATAGGAATTTCTACAGAGCCAACCCTTTTTCATGCTGGATGTAGGCCCACCACTTGAAGGTCTTCATCATCACTGGCCATACTATGGAATCCTCAGGACTTATTACGTGCATCACAATGCCTCGAAAGAGTATCCTAGGATCCTTTATGTGCCGAAGCACGACCGACAAGATCTCCTAGGTCCACTTACATGTGTCTGTCACAAAACCTTAAAAGAGTGTCTTGACTAGCAAGAAATCTAAAGAGAATCCGAGGTCTTTTACGTGACTAGCACAACCTGTCCGGATCTCCAGGACATATTACATGTGACCCCCACCACAAAACCTTAAAAAAGTGTCTTGACTAGCGAGAAATCTAAAGAGCATCCGAGGCCTTTTACATGACTAGCACAATCTGTCTGGATCTCCAGGACGTGTTACATGTGGTCATGGAAAAGCCTCGAAAGAGCATCCCAAGACTGATTACGAGCATACTGCTCAACCTATCAGATCTACCAGATCTAGTTACATGCCATTGGACAAATCCTTGAAAGAGCATCCAAGGACTGATTACGAGCGTATTGCTCAACCTATCGGATATCCCATGTGTAGTTACATGCTCATCTACACAACCTATCCACGGCCACAGAGTATCAACCTGATACTCACCATACATTGTCCTGATGTACATGATCATCCTGATCATCATCATAGCATCGTCCTGATGCATATCATCCAGAGTATCATCCGAGTACACATGATCATCTTGATCATCATCATAGCATCGTCTTTATGCATATCATCGGAGCATCATCGTGATACTCATCACATATGATCATCTTGATCATCGTCACTACATCGTTCCAATGCATGTCATCCAGAGCATCGTCTTGATACTCATCACATATGAGCATCCTGATCATCGTCATTGCATCGTCCTGATGCATGTCATCCAGATCATCGCCCTGATACTCATCATCCATGATCATCTTGATCATACAATGCATCCACCTGATGCATACCAAGTATCTACCTGATACATATCATCATACATGATCTACCTGATCATACAATGTATCCACCTGATACATATACAAATACATCATCCACCTGATCATACAATGTATCCACCTAATACATATACAAATACATGATCCACCTGATCATAACTGTTGAAATATTGTAACTTCAAAGAATATTATATTTGTATATTATTTATTCCGGAGATGTTCCATACCTCCGATGTGATTATACTATAAATCCGGAGATGTTTATTCCTCCGATTTGGGTGTGGTAACTAGGGTTATTAGACCCACCATGTGGGGGTCGGCCCAGTCAGTTATAATGGGGTATTTAACCTAATGGTTAAATACGAGCCTACATGTACTTGTGTAAAATACATATCAGAGTAGTGTATAAATAGAGGAGGTGTGTTCCTCATTTGATACACTCACACACTTGAGGATAGCGCACTTTTGGAGGAGAGGTCTGCTATTGTGGAGGAGGAGATCATGTCTCAGGGTTTCATCTGTGTATATTGCTGGTCATCTATATTGAGGAAGCTTTGCTGGGTTTTCTACCCCATGAGGGTTTCCCAGGATAAATCTCTGTCTCTTGTGTTTATGCTGTGCTTGTTGTTTCTTCAGTGATCCTGTATATGCTATTATTGTGAAATGGAATGTAATGCTTCTATTTTCTGTCTTAGCATATTAAATCTTAACATGGTATCAGAGCTAACCTGAAGGAAGACAAGGTATGGCACTTACGACACTTGCTTTACTTATGATAATTTGAAGATTAGGGTTTTACATAGCAAAAACCAGTCTTCGTGGAACTTTCGCTATAAATCCATTTATGCGAAGTTTCAGGGTCTGAAAAGTTTACAGGTCGAAGATAACATCCCCAGGTACCTTGTGTCCAAAGGGAACCCTCAGATTCGTTGTACTTTATGAGTTATGATCAGTACAAGTTAGGGTTTCTACCTCTTCCAGATCTCAGTCAAAATCAGGTAACCTTGGAAAAAAGGTCATAACTTGGGCTAGGAAGCTCCAAATGAAATTTAGTAAAAAGTGACAGGTAGTACACAGAATTTACTATCTCAGGAAACTTGTTCAGAGGCCGAAGATGAACCAGTGACACGTGGCACGCCGTACAAGTTCGCTCTCCTGTTTTATCCCATAAACAGGTCACGTTGCGACACTTGGCATAACTCTCTCTCAGAGAGTCCAATTGAGGTCAGAACTGTCAAGATGGAAAGATAACAAGGCGAGCTATCTCAAGAAAAGTTTTCAGAGGCTGAAGTTCAAACAGTGACACGTGGCACACCGTACAAGTTCGCTCTACTGTTTTATCCCATAAACAGGTCACGTTGCGACACTTGGCATAACTCTCTCTCAGAAAATCCAATTGAGGTCAGACCTGTCAGGATGGAAATATGACAGGTCAGGCTACTGCAGAAAAAGGGTTTCAGACCCTGTGGAGCAAAATTTTCAGATTTATACCAGAAACAATCAGGTGCATATTTCTGTCAAAACAGAATTATTTTTCGAGCACCTTTATTCATGGCTTCCGGAATTTAGGGTTTCGGAGAAAGTTAGAATTTTTGGAATCGGAGTCCACGACTGAATGCTACTCAGGAAAATCAAAATTTAGAGACCAAGATCGAATTTTTTTTGGTTGGGTGGAAGACTGGGCTTGATCAAACCCCAGTTCAGGATTTTGATCGGAAAGATGGAAAATTAGGGCTTCAGCAAAAGTTGGAATTTTTGAAGTCTGTAACCACGGCTGGAAACTCCTAAGAAAAATAAGAGTTTAGAGCATTGGATCGAACCTTTTTTTTGGGCAGAAGGGTGGGCTTCATCAAACCCTAGTTCGGGATCCTGTCCAAAAGATCCAGAAGCTTCAAAGGCAATTTTGAGGGGTCAAATTTTGGAAATTCCAAAATTGAAGTATGCTAGTTTGATTAGCTCAGCAAGACATATTCATCCATTCAGAAGTGTGAAAGTCAAAGATTGAATTTTTAGGGTTTCTCTAGAAAACCCTAATCAAGATCCAGATCAAGTTTCAGGGGGAGTTGAGGCTAAGGCCTTACATAAGAAGACTACAAGAAGTCTCGACAGGTATGACTTAAGGAGGTTCATGTATGTCTTGAAATTTGATTCTTGATTAAGTTCATAATGTGTTTTGTCTTCATGTTATTTATTAGTACAATCTTGATTAATGTTAGAATTGTCTTATCACCCTAGTAACAGTATGAATGCATGTGAATGATCGAAGACATTCATTGATTAGGGCTATATGATTGTACTAATGCATTATGGTGTTGTGTGAGGTTGATGTTGTCTGCTAACAAGATACAGGTACATCACAAAAGACAAATCAAGTTCCATGACCATGACCACATGAATACAAAGACTCATCCATAATCTTTGTTCTACTTACGAGGTATGTATGAACTTGTTATATTATGCTTAACCTATGAGACATGCAGGTTCTAGCTCAGGATCTCTAAATCAATGAAGAGATTGTTTAGGTATGTTGCACATAACTAAGCAGGTATACTAATCCAGGTATGTTTTCCTATGTCATGTTAGAATCTTACCTTGTGATTAGGATCCCTTATATAAGTATACTTGGTATGATTGGTTATGCTTATTCATAAAGTTAGTAATCAAGGGTTTATGCATATCATGTCTCTTATCTTGGTTGATTATTTAACTAACTAGATCAAACAAGAATATGCATAAGTAAAGGAAGACTTCCCTGAAACCTTGAATATTATCTATAATCATGATTATACATTTTCAAGATTATTTAGAACTATAATGTTTTGATAACATTGAGATTATACTAATGAATGTATGTTTGTGTATGAGATCATGATGATGACACTAGTGCACATTTGAGCATGCACAGTGGTACAGAATGAATAGAAGTTCAAAAGACATACAAAAGATCAAGCGGGAGGCAACCACACAAACATAAAAGATAAGTATTTGAGTTGTTATTTGAAATAGTAAATGATATTGCCTGTAATAGATTGTATGCATATTTGTATTCCTATAATATATCATGCTAAGTGTAAATATTCATAGAACATTGAACAGTATACTACTAATATGCATATGATTGGTAAGTTGGACAAACATTCCATTGTTGCTTGTCTAGAATGAAACCTCTTTGCTGACATGCTGAGAGTTGTGCACACTCTCGATAGTATGTTCTGGTAGAGATGGAAGGCATCTAGATAGCCACTATATGCATACAGGATATGGGAAAGTGTTGTGCCAAAGTATTGGTAAAAATAATTGCATCACTATGTAAATGATATCTGTATGCATAATAGGTTATCATGTCAATATGATTTGATGATTATGAAGTATTACTAATCATGTACTTAATTTTGATTTGTAGGAAAGGTCATGAAGAATGATGGACACCGTACAAGTGGTGGATGTTCAAACAAGAAGATTTACAAATCAAACAAAATATAGAAGGCTCATGGCTAGAAGATTCTCTTAGAAAGGGGAAGATAATCATGACAAGATGTTTGCTCCAAGTATGGTGTAATTAAAGAAGAAGTGTGAATCAGGTTCTGTATAGGTACCTAGGATCGATAATAAATTGATAAGCTTAATGATCACCATGGGTGATGTGGATCTCAACCTTTGCTACAAGGTTGAATATGATTTCTATACACAAATGACATGGATGCAAGAAGGAACTCACCACAGAGTTCGAATGATATTAAGGCTCATATTAGTAGACCCATCTAACGAGAGATGGCACAGATAGATATGCAGAAGATCATTCAATGCAGAAATGAAAATGAAAGATCTCAAATTGACGCTTCACTTCCTAGGTCTGGAAGTATGGCAAGGCTCAGAAGGAATATTTCTCAACCAGGGAAAGTATGATGAGAAATATGACTTGAGGTGTTGGAATGGCCACTCTTATGGATTCCAACTTGAAGCTGTTAGGGGATAACTCATCAGAGTTAGTGGATATAACTCTGTACAGTCAAATTATTGGGTCATTGATGTATCTAACATATACTAGATTAGATATATGCTTTGTTGTGAATACCTTGAGTCAGTATCTAGTGGAAACTAGATGTTTTCACCTGATAGTTGCAAAGCATGTGATGAGGCACCTAAAGGATACGATAGACTTTGATCTGTGCTATCTTGGAGATCATGACTTCAGATGGCTACTCAGATGCTGATTGGGTAGAAAGTGTATCAGACAAGAAGAACACATCAAGAGGATGTTATTGTCTAGGATTAGCCATGATCTCATGGTTTAGCTGGAAGCAGTCTAGTGTGGCTCTTAGCACAAGCAGAATATATGGTTGTTTGCTCTGCTAGTTGTGAAGAAGTTTGGCTTCAGGATTGTTTGACTTAGAGATAGAACCAACTGTGATCCTATGTGACAAATAGAGTTGTATCAAGATGACATAGAATCCAGTGTTCCATGATAAGTCAATGATCATAGGGATCTAACAAGATATGACACAGAAAGGAACTATAAAGTTTGAATTCGTAACAGGTTACCGATGTACTAACCAAACCTCTACCTCGAGTGAAGAAGTTACCAACATACTAACCAAGCCTCTGTCTCGAGTGAAATTTGAATACTTTCGAGACAAGCTTGGTGTAGCTCAAAAGGACCCTCCTCGAAAGGGGGAGTAGTATAGTCACTGATGATGAGATTGTCTCATCGAACAACAAGGTCGATGATGAGGTAACCTGTTCTCTACACCTAGATACTTAGAAATATTTAGATTTAGGACTCGTATACTTAGAATACTTAGTTTTACTTATACATGCTTTTGATGTTATATGTATTAGTAAGAATACATGCTTTTGATGATAGATGTATTGGTGAGAATACAGGCTTTTGATGATAAGATGTATTGGTAAGAATACATACTTTTGATGACACATGTATTGATTAATGTACGTGTATGGTTGAGGATACTTGTACTTGTATTGATGAGAATACATGTGGGGATTGTATCATCCTTGAACACATGTTCTAAAGTGAGCCGTAGACGTATGGTCTCCGAAAATGAAGTCCTTAGTGGACAGGTAGGGATTGTATCATCCCTGGACTTCAGTCCCTGAATAGATCCGTAGACGTATGGTCTCCGAGAATGAAGTCCTTAGTGGACAGTTGAGGGGATTGGATCATCCCTGGACTTTCAGTCCTAAAGAGAGCCGTAGACGTGAGGTCTCCGAGAATGAAGTCCTTAGTGGACAGTTGAGGGGATTGGATCATCCCTGGACTTTCAGTCCTAAAGAGAGCCGTAGACGTGAGGTCTCCAAGAATGAAGTCCTTAGTGGACAGTTGAGGGGATTGGATCATCCCTGGACTTTCAGTCCTAAAGAGAGTCGTAGACGTGAGGTCTCGGAGAATGAAGTCCTTAGTGGACAGTTGAGGGGATTGGATCATCCCTGGACTTTCAGTCCTAAAGAGAGCCGTAGAAGTGAGGTCTCCGAGAATGAAGTCCTTAGTGGATAGTTGAGGGGATTGGATCATCCCTGGACTTTCAGTCCTAAAGAGAGCCGTAGACGTGAGGTCTCCGAGAATGAAGTCCTTAGTGGACAGTTGAAGGGATTGGATCATCCCTGGACTTTCAGTCCTAAAGAGAGCCGTAGACATGAGGTCTCCGAGAATGAAGTCCTTAGTGGACAGTTGAGGGGATTGAATCATCCCTGGACTTTCAGTCCTAAAGAGAGCCGTAGACGTATGGTCTTCGAAAAGTGGGGATTGTATCATCCCCGGACTTAGGTCCCTGAATTGATCCGTAGACGTGAGGTCTCCGAGAAGTGGGGATTGTATCATCCCCGGACTTAGGTCCCTGAATTGATCCGTAGACGTGAGGTCTCCGAGAAGTGGGGATTGTATCATCCCCGGACTTAGGTCCCTGAATTGATCCGTAGACGTGAGGTCTCCGAGAAGTGGGGATTGTATCATCCCCGGACTTAGGTCCCTGAATTGATCCGTAGACGTGAGGTCTCCGAGAAGTGGGGATTGTATCATCCCCGGACTTAGGTCCCTGAATTGATCCGTAGACGTGAGGTCTCCGAGAAGTGGGGATTGTATCATCCCCGGACTTAGGTCCCTGAATTGATCCGTAGACGTGAGGTCTCTGAGAAGTGGGGATTGTATCATCCCCGGACTGCGGTCCCTGAATTGATCCGTAGATGTATGGTCTCCGAGAAGTGGGGATTGTATCATCCCCGGACTTCGGTCCCTGAATTGATCCGTAGACGTATGGTCTCCGAGAAAGTGATTTTTGATGTGGTTACTTGTATCGGTAGGATACTTGTATTGATGATGTGGTTACTTGTATCGGTAGGATACTTGTATTGATGATGTGGTTACTTGTATCGGTAGGATACTTGTATTGATGATGTGGTTACTTGTATCGGTATGGATACTTGTATTGATGATGTGGTTACTTGTATCGGTAGGATACATGTATTGATGACATGATTACTTGTATCAGTATGGATACTTGTATTGATGATATGTATACTTGTACTAATGATGTGGATACTTGTATTGTTATGGATACCTGTGTTGATGACGATGCTGATGATCGTGTGATGACGATGCTGATGATCGTGAGATGACGATGCTGATGATCATGTGATGATGATGCTGATGATCGTGAGATGACGATGCTGATGATCGTGTGATGATGATGCTGATGATCGTGTGATGACGATGCTGATGATCGTGTGATGACGATGCTGATGATCGTGAGATGACGATGCTGATGATCGTGTGATGACGATGCTGATGATCGTGAGATGACGATGCTGATGATCATGTGATGACGATGCTGATGATCATGTGATGACGATGCTGATGATCGTGAGATGACGATGCTGATGATCGTGTGATGACGATGTTGATGATCATGAGATGACGATGCTGATGATTGTGTGATGACGATGCTGATGATCGTGTGATGACGATGCTGATGATCGTGTGATGACGATGCTGATGATCGTGTGATGACGATGCTGATGATCGTGAGATGACGATACTGATGATCGTGAGGATCCAGATGTTGATGTTGATGTTGTTGTAGCTGTTCGAGTGCTGCAGAAGATAAAGACTCAGTACTGAAGATGTTGATGTTCTAGTATTGAAGATGTTCCAGTAACTGCTTGAGTTACTGATGATGTTGAGAAAGCTTCCAATGATTTATAGATGTATCATGTATGATGTTGATGACTCCTTGCTCGTGCAGATACTGTTATAATATCCTTCTCGTTAAGGGGGAGTGTTGAAATATTGTAACTTCAAAGAATATTATATTTGTATATTATTTATTCCGGAGATGTTCCATACCTCCGATGTGATTATACTATAAATCCGGAGATGTTTATTCCTCCGATTTGGGTGTGGTAACTAGGGTTATTAGACCCACCATGTGGGGGTCGGCCCAGTCAGTTATAATGGGGTATTTAACCTAATAGTTAAATACGAGCCTACATGTACTTGTGTAAAATACATATCAGAGTAGTGTATAAATAGAGGAGGTGTGTTCCTCATTTGATACACTCACACACTTGAGGATAGCGCACTTGTGGAGGAGAGGTCTGCTATTGTGGAGGAGGAGATCATGTCTCAGGGTTTCATCTTTGTATATTGCTGGTCATCTATATTGAGGAAGCTTTGCTGGGTTTTCTACCCCATGAGGGTTTCCCAGGATAAATCTCTGTCTCTTGTGTTTATGCTGTGCTTGTTGTTTCTTCAGTGATCCTGTATATGCTATTATTGTGAAATGGAATGTAATGCTGCTATTTTCTGTCTTAGCATATTAAATCTTAACAATAACAAGCATCCAACATGATGCATATACATATACATGATCCAAATGATCATAATAGGCATCCAACATGATGCATATACATATACATGATCCAACTGATCATAACAACCATCCGACATGATGCATATACATATACATGATCCAACTGATCATATCCGGCATCCAACATGATGCATATACAGAGCAGTAACTGGAGCATCATCCTGATGCTCATCATCAAATGCTTACATCCAAAGCCATGGGAAGGATCCTCCTCTCACCATGCTTGGAATGGCTCCTACAAATGTGTCCATCACTTCTTCCTCGAAGTGTCATCAATCTGAAGAACACTAAGCTTCTCTCTGAAGTATTCAAACTTCACTCTGTCTAGTGGTTTCATCAACACATCTGCAACCTGCTCATCCATCGCAACATACAGGAGCTTCACTGCTCCTCTCTGCACAATATCCATGATATAGTGATATTTGATCTCAATGTGTTTCGACCTGTTGTGGAACACCGGGTTCTCAGACAGCTTCACACAACTCTGGTTGTCACAAAAGATACCAGTAGGCTCCAATGGTAGATCAAATAACTCAGACATTAGCTTCCGGAGCCATACTGCCTCACAACTAGCCTAACAAGCTGCAACATACTCTACTTCGGATATACTAAGTGCTACGCAGGACTGCTTCTTGCTAAACCAAGAGATCACACCTGATCCTATACTAAAGCAACATCCAGAAGTGCTCTTCATATCTGCAACACTGCCTGCCCAATCCAAATCAGCATAGCCCTATAGGTTAAACTTTTGATTTGCATCATACTTGAGCCCATAGTCAATTGTACCCTTCAGGTATTTCAGAATATGCTTTATAGCAACTAGGTGAACACCTCTGGGATCCATCAAGAACTGGCTCAATGTGTTCACCACAAAGCAAATGTCTGGTCTCATGTTCATCAGGTACATCAAAGAACCCAATCATCTGACGATACATAGTGACATCAACCGACTCATATGAAGCATCACACAGAAGCTTAAGGTTCGATGGCATAGGTGTGGCCATGGCCTTGCAGCCCATCATCCCAAACCTCTTCAGGATCTCTACTGCATACTTCCCTTGTCCAAGGAAGATCCCATTTGCACTCTGCCACACCTCCATGCCTATAAAGTAGTGCATCATCCCAAGTCCTAGGAGCTTTCTTCAAGCCATACAAGGATTTCTTCAACTTGCACACATATAACTCTCTGTCATGTGTCTCAAAACCAAGTGGCTGCTCCACATACACTTCCCCCTCAACTACACCATTCAAGAAAGTTGTCTTGACATCCATCTGGTGTATCTTACATTTCATCACTGTAGCCAGAGCAAGTACTATTCTGATGGAAGTGTATCTGGCTACAGGAGCAAAAGTCTCTTCATAGTCTATTCCCTTTTTCCCGGAGAAGCCACGAGCTACAAATCTTGCTTTGTATTTCTCTATGCTGCCATCTGTAGCATGCTTGATCTTTGGAAGTCACAACAGACTTCCCATCTGGTCTTGGGAGCACATCCCAAACATCTTTCTTCATGATCGACAGATCATGGTACTCTTCCATTACTTCATCCCGGATCTTGGGAACTTCAATATCTTCAATAGATAGCTTTGTTGCTAGAACAAATGTTGTAGTCCTTCTTTTGTAGGTGATGGTATACGATCTTTCCTACAAAGCAAGTTAAATTGCAGGATTAGAAACATCTCATAGTTTTCAGAACAAATTCTTACACATAAAGAAATATGTCATACAGTCATGCAATTATTTTATCCAATGCTTCAATACAACATTTATCCATATCCCGTAACTTTATAGATGCCTTGCAATCTCTACTAGAACATTGTTAAGAGTGTGCACAACTCCCAACATGTCAGGAAAGAGGTTTCATTCTAGATAACTAGCAATGGAATGTTGTACAGTGCCATAGGCCACTTACCCATCATATGCATTTTAGTAGTATATTGTTCATTAATGCAATTATTCTAATATGCATAATACACACCCTAAGTCTAGGAACATAAGCATATACATCATTGAACAATATTATTTAAACAAACAAGTATGCAAGAAATGACAATTCAAATACTTATCTTTGTTTGGTTTTAGGGTGGACTCCCTCTCAATATTTGCTTCCTTGCAGGAACTACTGGAGTGTGCTCCCTCTTGATCTTTGCTTCCTGGATTACTTGACTTTGAACTTATATCCATCCTCAATCACTATGCATACTTACTAGTATCATCATTGTGTTATCCTCGAGGTCTCATACATACATTCATTAGTATAATCTTAATACTATCAAAAACATTATGATTCTAAGTAATCTTAAACATGTATGGTCAATATCATTTCATACACAGATAATTTATCACAATTATTTTACTCATGCATATTCCTATTTGACCATAGGAATTTTCTGGTTAGTCATATCATCAATCAAAGTAAGAAGCATAATATGTCTAAACCCATGATTACTCAAACCTATAAAATCATGAATAATCATTATCAATCATACCAAGTATACTTGTATAAGAGATCCTATCACAAGGTAGGATTCTAACTTGATATAGGTAAAACATACCTGAATTAATATGTTAGCTAGTTATGTCTACATACCCACATGATGTCTTCTTGCTCTCTTAAATGACTTGTGCTAGTGACTTGCATATCTCATAAGTTAACCATTGTGGAACCAAATTATACATACCTTGTAAGTAGAGATTCTATATGATCCATGACAATGGATGAGTCTTTTGTCTTCATGTCACCATGGTCATATGTTCTTGATCTAGAACTTGATTTGTCTTTCTAGATGTACCTTTCATAATAGTGGACAACATCATCCTCATACAACACCACAATGCATTAGTACAATCATAAGTGTCAAAACCCTAATCAATGAATATCTGCATTCATAATTTTATTAAAGTGATACGACAAGTCTAAAGTTAATCAAGATTGTACTAACCTTAATGAAGACAAACATACCATAAACTTAATCATGAACAGATCTCGAAATATACTTGGATAAGTCATACCTGTCGAGATTGCTTGTAATCTTCTTATGTAAGGTCTTAGCCTTATTTCCCTCTGAAACAAGAACTTCTTCACTTATGCAGGTGACCAATCCATTCTCTTCTAGGATTAACCCAATCCACTTTGATTTGATGAAACTGGATTTGGAGCTGGATTAGGGTTTGTCAGAGAAACCCTAAAAATTCAAACTTCTGAAAGGATAGGAAGATGCGCCTTTCTGAGTTGGTCAAGCTAGTATACTCATAATTTGAAAACTGCAAAGTTTCACCTCTCAAAGTTGCCTTTTAGATTTCCGGATTCACTAGGGAGGACCCTAAATTAGGGTTTGATTTTCCCAAAGCTTCACCCAACCAAAAGGTTTGATCCAAAGCTCTAAACTTTGATTTTTCCAAGGAGCTTCCACCTATGGTCATAGATTTCAAAAATTCTACTTTTTTGCAGAAGCCCTAATTTTTCACCTTTCCGATCAAAGTCCCGAACTAGGGTTTGATCAAGCCCGACCTTCTTCCCAACCAAAAAATTCGTTCTTGGTCTCTAAATTTCAATTTTGATGAGGAGCATACAACCGTGGTCTCCGATTACAAAAATTCCAACTTTCTCCGAAACCCTAAATTCCCATAGCCATGAATGAAGGTGCTCAAAATCTAATTATGTTTTGACAGAAATATGCACCTGATTGTTTCTGGTGTAACTCAGAAATTTTAGATCTACAGGGTTTGAAATGTCTTCTCGTTGTAGCCTGAAGTGTTAAATTTTCAACCCCATAGGCCTGACCTTAAATGGGTTCTCTGAGAGAGATATATGCCAAGTGTCGCAACGTGACCTATTTATGGGATAAAACAAGAGAGCTAACTTGTATAGAGTGCCACATGTCACTCGTTCAATTTTGGACTTTGAAAATTGGACCTGTGAAATTACTATCCGTGCCCTACCTTCCACCCTTTACAAAATTTAATTTGGAGCTTTCTATCCCAAGTTGTGACCTTTTCTCCTAGGTCACCTATTTATGACTGAGATATGGAAGAGGCAGAAACCCTAGATTGTACAAGTCATACATCTGAAATTACAACGCATTAGAGGGTCTCCTTCAGACACAAGGTACATGGGAATCTTATCTTCTACCTATAAGATTTTCAGATCCTGAAACTTTTCCAAAATGAATTTATAGCGAAAGTGATACGATGACTAGTTTTGTTTATATCAAGCCCTAGCTTCGCAAGTGCAACAAGTGTCATAAATGCCATACAATGCCTTCTTTTAGGCTAGCTATGATACCATGTTAGTTTTTCAAAATTTACTTCAATCTGATCTAGGATCTTAACTGAGAGAACAACATGTACAACATATCTACAACATATCAATCATGGACACAATAATGCAAGCACACAAGAGACATAGAGTTACACTGGGGAAAACCAAGAAGGTGAAAAACCCCGCAACTTCCTTAGAGATATATAGAGCCATGATACAAAACCCAAGCATAAGATATAGTATCCTAACAGCAGCTTCTCCTCCTCCACTAGTGCGCCACTCTCCAATGAGGGTATGAGTGAGAAGTGAATGATCAAATAGATTGCCTCCCGCACTCTATTTATACTTGACTTGACTTTCCTAATAACCTTTACTAGGTCGGCCTTAACTTAACCACATAACATAATGTTGATAGGGCTGACCCCCAATAGGGTGGTCTAATAAACCTTTAACCCACATGACTTATACAGGGCCGACCCCAACAAGGTGGTCTAATAACCCATCAAGTATAAGTTACGACACTTACAATATAAATGACGACACTTCCGTATAGAGGAATAATAACATCTCTATAGGAATACAAACACTTTTGTATAGAGGAATAATAACATCTCTATAGGAATACAATATACATATGTGAAATACATTCTGAAGTTACAAATACATCAACATTAGGGTATACTGAAAGGCACTTCATGTACTCGGTAGTATATAGGAAGGATCTTGTTGTACGATTATGCATTAGACAACACCACTACGGATTTGAGATCCCATGTACCTTATGTATATCGGGAGACACTCCTAGGATTCCTAAAACCAACTAAGCTAACTCTTTGTTCTTTCTCGTGCTCGTAAAACAATGAGAATAAGTCATCAAGTTATAGTTTATCACTTTTTTGGGCTCGTTAAACTCCCACGAAAAAGGAACTCCTCAGAGTCTTTCTTTAAGCTCTTTTCAGGCTCTCGAAATATGAAAAGATCACCAAGCAAACTTGATGCATTCATGCTTGTAAAAGTATTTGAATGATCATCTTTCTAGTAATATTTTACCCCTTTTTCGGATCAGGAGGTACTACTTACGAAAATGAATACTCCAACCAATCATGACTGGAAGAGTCCTCTCTCGCGTTGTTTTACCCTTTTCCGGGAGAAGAGGCTAACTTTAATAAAAATGACCTTTGGAGTCTTCTTTAGTTCTTTTCAGACTCTCTAAATATGAAATGACGCCGAGTTTACCTTCAATGGACTCGTTAAAATTTAACATTGAAGGACCGATTATGGGACGAACCCCTCCTATCCTAGGTTCATAAAGAATTTGGGATTGGACTCATCCATGGGATGAGCTATACTAAGCATCTATTTAGCCTCCTCAAGCTCTTTAAAAAACAAGAGAGGCACTCATCAATCTTGATCCTCATATTCATTAGAGGAGATATCAATCTGATCTTCATCGAATTCCGATGGGGTAGGAAGAGAGTATGGAAAAAAATGTGAGAATTCATATGCCTTGGAGGCATGGTTTGCAAACCCTTTCGCTATAATCTTCCCAGTAGATATATCTGCAATCTCAACTGTGTCAGGACCAAAGACCACTTTCTTCGATGAACCTGTGTGAGTCATCTAATATACAAACAACAAATTTGCTGACAAAGAAGACACAAATAGAACATTTTTGAACTTACCATGCTCCATATGTACTGTGCCCTTCCCTTCAGTAGAGATATGAGAGTTGTCTCCCATGTGAATAATTATACCATCTTTGAGATCTAGAGAAGAAAATGATTGTTTGGAGGCAACCATGTGGTTGGAGGCTCCTGAATCTATGAGGAGGGCTTCTGATTTTGAAAATCCAGCCTTAAGTGCATGGCATCTCTCATGACCATCAAAATCACTTCCATAATCAATCTATCTTGCACCTTTTGGTTGGGAAATGTTTTGCTATTCAAGAAGCTTGGTCATTTGATCTATCTTATTGTGCATGCAATATATCTCTGGTTGGTTTCCTTTCTTGCAATAGGAACAATTGGATTTCTCATATCCCTTTTGTTTCTCCTTCTTGGAGCTGGAGGCTCCTTCCAATGGATTTGACTTGGCATTCTGCTTGGGTTCAAATGGCCTCTTATCCTTTCCTTTGTGCTTCACCTTCCCATTCACACTTTTTGGTTCTCCATCCAAAAGAGATTGATTTTTGGATGCAATCAAGGTGCCCATCTGGATCAACTTATCTTGTTCTTGGATGAGAGATTCAGTGAAAATATCAAGGGAGGGCATCTTCGAACTAGGGATTGACATTTTCCTAGAATGGAAGGTAGAGACAAAGATGGAGAACTCAAGACCTAGCTTTCTCATAATGGATAGAACCAACTTCTCATCCTTTTGCTCAATGCCACACTGCTTGCATTGCATAACCCTAGATTTGAATTTTGAAAATAATTGTTGGATGGTGTCGAAATTGCTGGGTTGAATAGCAATCAACTCATTCTCCAGAATATGGCCTCTTAGCTGATCTTGTTTTCCGAATAGGGTCTCTAAATTCAACCATAAATATATTGGAGTCTTAAATCCTTCTATGTAGAAGAGTAGATCTTTGGAAATATGAATACACATGAAACCAAATGCTTCATCCAATCTATTCATATACTTGGTTTTCTCCACAACTGATTGTGGTTCGGGATCCTTCCCCATTGTCACCTTGTACAATGATTTGTTGCGCAATACCATCTGCATATCATCCCTCCAATCAAGGTAATTGAAGGGTGTCAAGATCTTGGGAGAGAGAGGATAGTTCAAATTTTCCATTACAACTGCTGGAGCAAATACAAGGTGAAACTGCTGCTACTACAACAAAACTGCTGCAAGTGCATAAAACTGTTGTAACTATTGTTGTACTCAAAATATTTGAATATCCTGAAAAAAAATCTCAATAATGGAGGTATACTACTACTGAGCACTTCTTTAGGACAACATGCACTTTTATCCGGATCCTTCACACCTGGATAGACCTCATTGTATTTCTCCAATGAATTCAATGCAATGGAACCAGGATTTGTTGTGGAAATCCAGAGGCTTATGGTGCACTACCGAAAGAAGGTTCTCAACATATTCAATCTAAATGAATTTGATACCATGTGAAATTATATGTCACAACATATCTAAGAGTTGAGTATACCTCACAGAGAAAGAATGGGTAAAAAAGTTGAATAAGACTGAAAAATGCAGTGGAAAAGAGCAGAGAAATAATTATGCAGCAGAACTCAGATAGGAGCTGAATAATGTCACATGATCCAATAATCAGTATAATGAACAATGATGTTACAATGGAGAGAATTTGAATCACATAGGATAATTCGAACCTCAGTTGGTCTAGCATAGGGTTTATCACCACTGGAGTGCTCTAGAAGACTCAAACTCAACTAAATTGAACCTAAACTCAGCTAACTGAAGTCACAATAAGTTAACTGGCTAAGGAGGGATCAATAGTGTGTTTTTCATGCATGTCAATAAGAAATGGATGCATGAGGCCACAATCAGGGGCATCCAGAGCTATAACCCCCCACAAGAGTCAACTAACTCATGTGGACTGCACTGGAACACTTAGTTGGTTCCTCTAAAACAGGGATCTGACTGAAGTGGTCCTAAAATGATGCATGCAAGGCTCAGAAGGTGGTATATGGATCCTGGATGACATCTGCACACCACTAGGGGGGAAATGACATCATTACCAACTAGGAAAAATAAATAATGCTAGGTAGGACAAGGATGGAGTGTTAAAATATCCTAACAACTACCCCCCTACCGAATTTAATATATGAGGAAATTCAATTACCAATAAGTGAGTGGTGCAATGAAGAGATGCACCCAAAAACAAACGGTTTCATAGAATATTGTCTTTCCAGATGGATGATCTAGAAGACATTAGCAACAAGGAAGAAAATTCATATTAAACTATTGTAGTTGGATATTCGAGTTAGTCGACTCCTATGATTCAATTGACCCTTGTTATTCATTTGACTCTTCTGATCCAATCAATTCTATCAGTTCTATTGAACACGTTAACTTAGTCCATTCAAGCTGAATTTGTGATTATCTCTTATAAATTCCATAAATATGTTGAACAAAACCATTGGAAATATTCCTTTATACGAGGGAGATGAAAAACCTAGAGAAGATATGTGACTCTCAAGATATCTAAGATGAAGGAAAACAAATGGCATAGTTTGCTGGAGCACCTAGAAAAATAACACCTACCTGGTTCATGAATTATACAAAAAATCAAAACTGGACCAAGAAAAAAAATTTAAAAAGCATTCTTAATTATTTAGAACCCAAGATGTTAAGCACCTAGCATCCCAAAGACTCAAAGAAGTAAATAAAATGCCAAGATATTTAGTGAGGGACTAAGATAAGAAGTTTAAGGATTTGCTAATCCAAATCCCATATATGATTGATGTTGAACTATAGGTCCAATGGTTTATGTATGGATTTTACAAAGAATAAGGGATCCTTTGAGAATGCATGAGATTACAACATATAAATATGTCCTTGGGAAGACATAACATATGGAGTTGGACAATGATGGATCACCAATCGAACCGATAGACGATTAGAAGAAAAGTTGGAGATAATACAAAGATCCATCAAAGAACTTGCTTTATAAAGATCTAACTTATGGTGCACAACTACATGCAAAAATGTCAGACATACTAAAGATGAGTGCAAGTACAAAGAACTGTCTAAGAGACACCAACATGTTGGAACAATGCATATTGGATGCTAATGCAAAATCTATGAGAGTGTGAAAAAGCACACCACACACAACTTCCTACACAAATTATCTTAAGAAAGAAAAAAAAAAGTGATGTTTCATATGTGAAGAGTCGTCTCATAACACAATGGAATGTCAACTCAATGGAAGAAACTATAAGAACAATAAAACAATATATCACACTGAGTTTAATGGTTGTAAATAGAAAAATAATGTAAATGTAGGTAGGGGTCGAGGAAGACATAATGAGAATGGTCGATATGGAGGAGTAGGAGGATGAAATGGAGGACATGGAATATTAGAGAGAAAAGACTGCTTCATTTGTTATAAAGAATATCATATAAGTATTGATTGTCCCTTCGAAGACAAAATCAAATTGAAATATTGTAGTAATTGTGGAATTAGAGACCACTCATAGGAATATTACCCCATTACCTTGGAAAATATAATGAACAAGGAAGATGTAAATATATTGTAGAGCATACTGAAAAATAAACCTTGGAATTCCAAAAACTTGCACGTAGTCACTAGATTGGGACTGAAAAATAATGAAAACATCATTTACCAAGGAAACAAGAAAGGAAAATATCAATACCTCAATCTTGGAAAGAGAGAAAAGCAAAAACAAAGAATATATCTATTTTATCGAAGATCTATCCACACATGAAGAAATTCAGAATAAAAAGGGCCTAAGTAGACTAGACATTTCCGTTTCACTTGAAAAATTTATAACATTGCCGGGTGAAGAAAATTCAATCGCATGGTTCTTGTAATTGATGGAAATCCTGAAAATTTGTGAATCTGATGTGCATGACAATGTTTACAGGGAAGCGATGATATGTTATTGTTTTGCTCTAAGACGTTGATGGTTTCTACATGATTACTATTTGTTTAAGATCCGTCTGAATAAATAAGTGATTAGATCTCTTTTATATGCATCAGAGCCCCTTTTAATTCATGCTTTTGTAGGATATTATTAAATATGATTTAAATTCATTTTATTTTCCCACGTTAGTTTATCAATGATCGTTTTATGTAATGGAGTATCTTTACCCTAGTTATGCTAATTCTCTTAATTGCGCATCTTTGCCTCTTATTACAGATTGGGAAAATGACATGAACTAATTGTAATTGTGGTTACAATGTTTCATTTAGTTTAACCTCGTTTATGAATAATTTTCAGGTGTTGGTGGATCGAATGTATCAACATGATTTTATGATGAAGAACATGAATCTTTTCCTTCTTACGTTGGTGAATAATTCACTCGTGATCATACTTTAATTTTCATTTAAATTAGTGGCAAACTTAGATTGCAATAGGATTTAATTTTTATTTCAGATTAGACATTAAGATTGCATTTAGCACTTATTTAAAGCTCTCCTCAAAAGTCTCCTTTTGAGGAGAAAAACATCCTATTGGCAATGAGGCCAATTAAATGCATCAGAAACAATCATACCTAACAACTCAGGATTAGGAAACCCTTGCATGGAGTTATCTGAAACCCTCAGATCGATTTGTTTCCCTTGAATTGACGAGTGGGTCAATCCTGTCAGTCAAAAAATCATCTACAAACACTTGTTCAATCATTTACTGGTCAAGCAACATGATGGTGGGTAGTGCATGGCACATTGCTTCAAACCCGGACAATAAAAACTACATACTTTGTAAAAATATTTGGTGGAAAGAAGCTCACAAGTACAACACAAATGACCAAATTCAGACTTGGCTATGACCCTAAAATAAATATTGAAGAATGAGTGGGAGTGACATAGAATTGGCTACAAAGATGAAATAGTATGGTCACATATGTTCCCTGATATTTTGGACGACCTTCCCCATAAATGGTACAAAATAAAATAAGCAAGAGGACATACACTAAAATGGGTAAACATAAAAGAAAATTTTGTCAAGGATTTCTTCTTTTCACCACCATAAATGGAATTAGAAGAAGTGATGCATGTAATTTAGAAATTTATAGTAAGAAGAGTAAGGAGAAAGTCAACATAGGGTCAAATTCTACTTGCAATAGAATTGTATGCCATGAAAACCCTAAAATAACACAAATAGAGATGAAAACCAACAATTTTCTTAGAAATTTTTTCAGATTAAGAAGAGATCATCTGGAATTTATCAAGTAAATAAAATCTACATTTAAAGAAACTAAACAAGAAAAAAATGAGGACAAGGAAAAAATCGATTTCCCCCACAATACAATGAAATCAAAGAAGGAGAACATAAATTAGATGGATACAGACCCCCTAAATGGATGGATGTGGAGATACAAATCAAATAAATAAATATCTGAAACGATAATCGAGTAGAGATGAAAAAATAGGCAATTACCTGTTGGATTGATAAGTAGCAGAAATCGTAGACTTGCTCAAGGAATACCAAGATTTTTTTGCATGGGAGTATAAATATCTCAAAGGATTGGTTAAAAGAAATGGGAGAGATAAAAATTGAATTTTTTCCTAATGCTAAGCCTATGAAGAAAATACTATGCAAATTATCTCATAAATATAAAGAGATGGTGTAGAAAGAGATTAAAAATATGCTAGTAGCAAACATTAATTTTCCAATCGATAAGTCAGAATGGGCTAGTCCAATGGTCATTCTACCTAAAAAGCACAACCCAAATATACCTAGAATATGTGTTGAATTTAGATGTCTCAACAAAATGACTATGATATATTCGTTTTCAACACCATTTGTAGATGAAATAATCAATGAAGTTGCAGTACATGAGTGCTATTCATTTATAGACGAATTGTTTGGGTATTTCCAAGTTCCAACAAAAGGCATAAGATCAAGAAAAAACCACAATTGTGACATAGTTCAAGCTATTTGCATACAAAGTCATGCCATTTGAGCTGAAGAAAGCATTGATTGTTTTTTCAAGAATAGCTGTGAAATATTTTCAAGAATAAATTTATAAAACAATGACAATGTACATAGATGATTAGAAAATTTATAGCCTAATAAAGAAACCCATACAACTGCTTCAACTAATGTTGGAATCCTACAGAAAAATTTGACTATCCTTAAATATAAAGAAATGCATATTTCTCATGCTGATTTGAATCCTTTTGGGTCATGTAGTTTGCAAAGAGGGCATAAACTTCAATCTAGCAAAAATAAAAGTGATACTTGTAATACCCCCAGTTTGAATCTTGTAATATATTGAATTAGATGATGTAAAATGATGTAAATGTGCTAGTATGGATTCCTAGTGCAAATCTCAATGCCAAGGATCAACTAGTGAATGGATAAGCATATATTATATATGTATCTCTACATGGACCGTGTGGTTGGATTTCCATGATGACGTAAAATTGAGATAAATATTATGTTGGAAAATAATATTTATGGTCCAATATGTCTATGTAAAGAGCACTAGAGGGGATATGATTCCATTAGAGGGGAAGAGAAAATGAGAAAATATGGGAGATTAAATCCTATGTTTCCAAGTGTCACACTTAGAACTCACCCAATTGTTGCCATTCCAATTAAATGGTTCAATTACTTCCATTTTTACTATTTATCCAATCATTAAATGCATGTGTGAGGTTGGTGAGGAAAGTATTCTCATGTAGTTATGGAAGCATGGGATGAATATACTTCTATGACAATTGTAAGAGTCCTCTTGTCTTGTTTTTGCTGTTCATACCATTACCATTACCAATTACTAGAATGTGCATACCCAAAAATTTGAATTTGGAAATAGAGCTGCAAATTTAAGGAAAAAAGAGATGGTTATAGGTGAGCGTAGAGGTTGGGAACGATGGGGACCTTTACCCATTGATTTTTATTTCTCACATATGCTTGAGAATCCATGAATTAATGTTACACAAGGTTCTCCAACAACATACAACAGATTGGACTCTTACTACACACATTGGTCAACATTGTAAGGGTTGGATTTCTTTAGGGAACTATGGATCAGTGAAGGGGAATGGCTTCCTTGTGTTGCGTGGGGAATTTGGAAGGAGTTCCATGGCTATTATGGTTGAGTGAGAGTCTTGTAGAGCTCTAGATGAGCATTTGGCTAAGCATTGAGATTAGAGTGGGTTGTGGGTTGAGAGAGAGAATCTTGTAGCTATTCCCTTTGCCTTGGTGGTTTCATAGCCCATATTGGGGGTGGCCTCTAATAAAAAAGAGTATACGGTGGACATAGTACATATGGTTGGGTGGAAAATTGCTCTTACAAATCTAGTTTCTTAGATCTTCTTTGTTTAAATATAGGCATTCTCTTTGTATTTGAATGAGTGATGATTTTATTTTATGCCTATGATTAATATGTTTGATATGCATGGTGTGTGTGTTTTGATAGGTTTTATTTCTATAGTGCTTTTATTTATGTATCTACACATGCATTTTATTATTTATGAATTTTGAATTATTCCCATGGGGTGAAATTTAGAGGCCTGGAATTCATAAATATATCCTTCATTGGTCAGAATGATGGATTGGGACATGAAAAAGTGGTATTAGAGCTATTGGTTGCAACACCAGAGTTGTATGGATGGAATCCGACAATGACAAGAAAAAAATCCGAGTTGCACAGAAAGTGTTGACAAACATTTTTCATAAAAATTGTCGGGTTTAATTAATTGAGGACGTTGTAATGGGTCCCATGAGTTAAATGCATGATCTACCAATAAGAATGGTAGATTGCGTTAAGGAAATTTGGAAAAATTCGAGCTGTAGGGTTATCGTCGAAACAAATTTCAGTATTATTGTTGGTGAAATTAAATGTCCTTTCTAGGGCATCAATTCATAAAGCAATTAATTGTCAACAAGGATAATTCTTTCATCTAAAGGATGTCTGCAATGTCTATGCAAGTAACAAAGCTAATTTAACATTGATTCCTAAAAAAACTAATTGCAATAAAGGAAACTCAATCCAAAAAAATGAAATTAAATGAATTACTCAGTCACACCAACATAATTCCAGATTCTAGTTTTCAATCAAGGATGAACATATAATGTTGTTCTCAAGTTAGATATGAGAGTCTCTCAGGTTAATCAACATGAACAAAACAATTGACTTAATCATGTGGTTTGGGAGATAGCCTTGTTGTTCTCACACAATCATAATACAAGTTTCAACTCTTAATCCACCATGAAAGCTACTATCAAAACACACTTCATGAAAGTTAATAACTCAAGCTATAGAAATGAAAGTAAAACTTGTAGAATTGGAAGTAAAATTTGTGATCACATAAAAATCCAATACACATGTATCTATCTAATTTTGAATATATAATTACAACAAAACACATAATGTAATTATAATTGCAATATAAATGAAACAACTAAACTAAACACAATAAATATATAGGGCACTTGTCCAAGTCGAGCAGGCCCTGGATCTCCTTGAACATATACACTACTAATTTAATCTATGCAATCAACTCACAACATATTAAACATGAGTTTTGGAAATAAGATATTTCATTAAGATTTAGAACAAAAGTTTTGAATGCTTCTACACTCTCATTCTGAAAAAAGTTGTATTATTAGCTATGTCCCCAAATACAATAAGTATAATTTATACAAAATGAGGGTGCTAGGATGAATCTTTGGATTCAGGACTATCCCCAACTTCTTTAACAAAAAAATGATAAAAATAGAGCATATCAATCTCTCATTGACAAAATCGATCCTTGATCCAAGAAATTCGGTGGCTAGAATAGACATGGCATTATCTGACCTGCTTCCATATTTAGCAAAATTGGTTTCCTGAAGCTGTGGAAAATTGGATTCATAAAAAATGATTTCTATGGATCCACTAAAATATTGAAAACATAACCACAACTAACCTATTAACTTGTTCGAGTAGTTGGATCAACAACCTTTGCAATTTAGAAGGATCTATAGCCACATGTTACATTTTAGGGAGGATCTGCAGCCCAAAGTTAAAAAATGCACTTTCACCCACAAAACTTCATTCCAACTCATAGAGGTATCACAAAATGCATTTCCCATCCACAATTCATTCAAATTACACAATACATAATGAATAGACACCTAATTCCATAAATGTACCAATGTTATTCAAAATATGGGTATCTACAAATAGGATGGGAAAAAATGATAGGAAAACATGGAAAACAAATGTCAAAATATATTCATTTCTATCTCCCAACATCTCCCGCCAACTAATGACCTTACACTACCCTTCCACAACAAAATTAGATGATGATTTCGTTTCAGTTTCTACTGGGGGTAGGGAAAGAAAATAGGATTTTCTCTAGTCATGAGATTGATTCCCTTTCTCCTTTGAATCCCTAAATCCCAACTTTATGATGACTCATGTACAATACTCAGAATCTTCTTCCTTCTCCACATTTTCCCTTAATATTGGAAACTAAAATCTTAGCCCAATCCAACATATTCCCAATGTTTTTACACAATCGACATACCTGGGATCTCTGTTTAAGGCCATACCATAGGGGACAAGGGAGAGATTCTCTCTTATCTATTTCTTAGAGGTAAGTGATTGTTGTCCCCGTCAAATGTGAAGAATGGCCTCCAACCTATTGAAATCAATCCATCTCTCACAAGAGGCAATAACTGCATTTCGATTTTCTTTAAAGGTAGATAAAAAACCTGGATTGTTCATATTTTCATCCCTTTCCTTATATAAGTCTCTTGGAATAGGCTCTACCCTGGTATTCAACCCTTGCACCTTCTCAAAATTCTCCAAGAAATACATTTCCCTACTCCACTATATTTGATTTTTCATATATGTTGCAAAAGGTCCTTAATTGGACATCATGTTAAGCCCTAAATATGGGCACATTTCACCCTATATTGTGGTTCATTACATTAGTTTTGATGTTGGATTTGGTTCATTAGTGGTATTTATCATTAGTATGGTTATATTAGTTACGTCGGCTTGGGTCAGTTAGTTGGGATTGTATCCCTTAGTCTCCGATATATAGGAAGGATACCTTTTCATTTGGAGTATCTTGTCTTGTCTTGTCTTGTGTACTTAGTACATTGTATAAGGAGGTTCAACCCATGAAGAGGATTGTTATTCAACTATTTTTTTCAATAAAGTCACGAAGTAATATTTCTGATCTATTTCTTCTCTTTTCATGCTCTTCTTGGAAATTTGTTGCATAACATTTGGTTTTAGAGCCCTTTCCTCAGGATTGATTTCTTTGAAATGAGTCATCTTGGAATTTTCGATATAATATTTTTTCTACAAGGTTTCAGAGAGAGAAACCTAATACCCATATAGAAAAAAGACCGAAATAATAATGGTCCAAGTTTCAGATTCATAAACATTAAAGGTTCGAAGATATTCACTCCAGAAGCTAGGGTTTCTAACTAGTCCAAAAACTAGTCTAAAACATGTTTTTTGGGAAAAAGGTCATATATGGGGTTGTTGATGTATTTGTAACTTCGGAATGTATTTCACATATGTATATTGTATTCCTATAGAGATGTTATTATTCCTCTATACGGAAGTGTCGTCATTTATATTGTAAGTGTCGTAACTTATACTTGATGGGTTATTAGACCACCTTGATGGGGTCGGCCCTGTATAAGTCATGTGGGTTAAAGGGTTATTAGACCACCCTATTGGGGGTCGGCCCTGTCAGCATTATGCTAAGTGGTTAAGTTGAGGCCGACCTAGTAAAGGTTATTAGGCAAGTCAAGTCAAGTATAAATAGAATGCGGGAGGCACTCTATTTGATTATTCACTTTCACACTTATACACTCATTGGAGAGTGGCACACTAGTGGAGGAGGAGAAGCTGTTGCTAGGAGACTAACTCTTATGCTTGGGTTTTGTATCATTGATCTATCTATCTCTGAGGAAGTTATTGGGGTTTTTCACCTTCTTGGTTTTCCCCAAGGAAACTCTGTGTGTCTAATGTCTCATGTGATTGCTTGTTGTGATTGATATGCTTGATATGATATATATGTTATTCTCTCAGTAAAGATCCTAGAGTATGATGAATTAATGCTCAAAAATTAACATGGTATCAGAGCTAACCTGAGAAGAAGACACTGTGTAGTTGTAGAAGCTAGGGCTTCTTGTTTGTTGGGTTTCTCTCCATAGATATTGAAAGGAAGTAGGGTATTTTGACTCTCCTCAGCAAGGCGCATCTTTCTGTCCAATCAGAATTCAATTCTGGGCACTTTCATTTTTTGCCCTAAAAATTAGGGTTTCCACAAAAATAGGAATTTCTAAAATATGATACCATGGCTGGATGCTCCTCAAACAAATCGAAGTTTAGAGATTTGGATCGAACTTTTTGGTTGGGTGACGCTCTGGGAAAATCAAACCCTAGTTCGGGGTCCTCTCTAGTAAAGCCAAAAATTAGGGCTTATGCAAAAGTTGGAATTTCTGAAATATGAGACCATGAATGGAAGTTCCTCTGAAAAATCAAAGTTTAGAGACAAAGATCAAACTTTTTGGATGGATGAAGCTCCAGGAAAATCAAACCCTAATTTAGGGTCCTCCCTAGTGAATCCGGAAGTTTGAAAAGCAAATTTGAGGGGTGAAACTTTGCAGTTTTCAAATTCTGAGTATACCATCTTGATCAACTTATCAAGGCGCATCTTTCTATCCTTTCAGAGGTTTGAAATTCAAAGTTTGAATTTTTAGGGTTTCACTAACAAACCCTAATCCAGCTCAAGATCCAGATTTCTGCAAATCAAGTGGTAAGACCTAAATATTTTCTATTTCATTTGAAGTACTCTTTAAGATGTCTCACCACACCAAGCTTGAGGATAAGCTTGAAGGGGCTGATAACTTCCGAGCATGGAAGTATAGGATTGGGTTAATTCTAGAAGAGAGTGAGTTGGACACCTACACAAGTGAAGAGGTTCTGGAGTTCCAGAGGGAGATGAGACTAAGGTTTCACACAAGAAGAACTTGGTCAAATCCAAGAGAATCATTGCTGATTCTATTAAGTACTATCTCATACCCCATGTGTCTTCCCTAAGGACACCTAAGGAGATGTTTGATTCCTTGACCAAGCTATTTGAAGGGAAGAACATAAATCGGAAGATGACATTGAGGAATCAACTAAAGAACATCCAGATCCAGAATGCGGACTTAATATTCAAGGGTCTCCTAGATAAAAGAACAACTTGAAGCTATAGAGAATGGAGAAGTGGTAATGACCACTCTTAATGGCCTTCCTAGGTCATGGGATCCCTTCATCCAAGGAATTTGTGCTAGGGAGAAACTTATCTCTTTCAACAGGCTGTGAGAAAAATGCTCACAGGAAGAAGCTCGGATTATAGCTCGAGAAGAAAAGATGGGGAATGAAAATCAAACTCTCACAACACATACCAAGGAGAGGACACTTTTCCTCAGATTGTCCTAAGAACAAAAGGAATAACAACAACTACTACTACAAGCAATCTGACATGTATGACTTACAGGTATGTTTTGAAATCTGTTCATGATTAAGTTTATAATATGATTGTCTTCATGGTATTGAGTTTAGTAACTGTCTTATTTAATTTTAGACTTGTCTTATCACCCTAGTAAAAGTATGAATGCATGATATAATACATTCATTGATTAGGGTTATGACACTTATTATTGTATTATGATTGTACTAATGCACTGTGGTGTTGTATGAGGAGAATGATATCCGCTAACATGAAGGTACAAATCAAGTCCTAGATCAAGACCATAGTGACATGAAGACAAAGACTCATCCATAGTCATGGATCACATAGAGGTATGTATAATTTGGTTCTGCAATGGTTAACTTACGAGTTATGCAGGTCATTGAAGAGAACAAGAAAAACATTGCTAGACATAACTAGCAAATATGATGACCAGGTATGTTTTTCCTATATCAAGTTAGAATCCTACCCTATGTAAGGATCTTATACTTTTGTATGATTGATAATGACAAAATCATGAAGTTACAAGTTTGAGTAATCTACGATTTATGCATATTATGCTCCTTACTTTGATTAATGATATGACTAACCAAAAAAGTCCTATATAAACCTTGAATACTAATGCTTATTATCTGTGTTTGAAATGATCATGACTATACATGCTTAAGATTATTGTGTTTTGATAGTATTAAGATTATACTAATAAATGTATAATTATGTATGAGATATCGAGGATAACACAATGACAATACTAGTAAGAATGCATAGTGATCGAGGATGGATATAAGTTCAAGGACAGATAATCCAGGAAGCAAATATCACGAGGGAGCACACTCCAGTAGTTCCTGCAAGGAAACAAAGATTGAGAGGGAGTCCACCCAACAAAAAAACAAAGATAAGTATTTGAATTATCATTTATTGTTATTTAAATAATATTGTTCAATGATGTATATGCTTATGTTCCTAGACTTAGGTTTTGTACTATGAATATTAGAATAATTGCATTAATAAATAGTATACTACTAATACGCATGTAATGGGTAAGTGGCCTATGGCACTGTACAACATTCCATTGCTACTTATCTAGAATGAAACCTCTTTGCTGACATGTTGGGAGTTGTGCACACTCTTAACAATGTTCTGGTAGAGATTGGAAGGCATCTAGAAAGTTACAGGATATGGATAAATGCTGTATTGAAGCATTGGCTAAAATAATTGCATGACTATATGACATATTTCTTTATGTGTAAGAATTTGTTCTGAAAACTATGAGATGTTTCTAATCATGCAATTTAACTTGTCTTGTAGGAAAGATCGTATACCATCACCTACAAAAGAAGAACTACAACATTTGTTCAGCAACAAAGCTATCTATTGAAGAATCTGAAGTTCTCAGGATCCGGGATGAAGTAATGATCGAAGAGTACCAGTCGATCATGAAGAATGATGTTTGGGATGCGGTCCCAAGACCTGAAGGGAAGTCTGTTGTGACTTCCAAGTGGATCTATAAGATCAAGCATGCTACAGATGGTAGCATAGAGAAATACAAAGCAAGGTTTGTAGCCCGTGGCTTCTCCCAGAAAGAGGGAATAGACTATGAAAAGACTTTTAGCTAGATACACTTCCATCAGATCAATACTTTCTCTAGCTGCAGTGATGAAATAGAAGATACACCAGATGGATGTCAAGAAAAATTTCTTGAATGGTGTAGTCGAGGAGGAAGTGTATGTGGAGCAACCACTTGGTTTTAAGACACATGACAGGAAGTCATATGTGTGCAGGTTGAAGAAATCCTTGTATGGCTTGAAGCAAGCTCCTAGGACTTGGTATGGTAGGATAGACAGCTTTCTATCCAATTTGGGCTTTACCAAGAGTAAAGCATATTCCAACCTTTACTACAAGGTTGAGGAAGGAAATCCAGTGATACTAATTTTTTATGTGGATGACCTGTTTGTTACAGGTGAGGATAGATTGATTGCCAACACGAAGAGGAAGCTTGATGCCGAGTTCGAGATGAAGGACTTGGGGATGATGCACTACTTTCTAGGCATGGAGGTGTGGCAGAGCATAGATGGAATCTTCCTTGGACAAGGGAAGTATGCAGTAGAGATCCTGAAGAGGTTTGGGATGATGGACTGCAAGGCCATGGACACACCTATGGCATCGAACTTGAAGCTTTTGTGTGATGCTTCATCTGAGTCAGTTGATGTCATGGTGTATCGTCAGATGATTGGGTCCTTGATGTATCTCACGAACACGAGACTAGATATTTGCTTTGCGGTGAACACATTGAGCTAGTTCTTGACGGATCCCATAGGTGTTCACCTGGTTGCTATAAAGCATATTCTGAGGTACCTAATGGGTACAATTGATTATGGGCTCAAGTATGATGCGAATCAAAAGTTTAACCTGCAAGGTTATGTTGATTCGGATTGGGTAGGCAGTGCTATAGATAGGAAGAGCACTTCTGGGTGCTGCTTCAGTATGGGATCAAGTATGATCTCTTGGTTTAGCAGGAAGCAATCCTGCGTAGCACTGAGTACAGCCGAAGCATAGTATGTTGCAGCTTGTTCGGTGAGTTGTGAGCCAGTATGTCTCCGGAAGCTACTGTCTGAGTTATTTGATCTCCCACTGGAGGCTACTAGTATCCTTTGTGATAACCAGAATTGTGTGAAGTTGTCTGAGAACCCGATGTTCCACGATAGGTCAAAACACATTGAGATCAAATATCACTGTATCAGAGATATGGTGCAGAGAGGAGTAGTGAATCTCCTGTATGTTGCGACGGATGAGCAGGTTGCAGATGTACTGACGAAACCACTAGCCAAAGTGAAGTTTGAGTACTTTAGAGAGAGGCTTGGTGTTCTTTAGATTGATGACACTTCGAGGAAGAAGTGATGGACACATTTGCAGGAGCCATTCCAAGCATGGTGAGAGGAGGATCGTTCCCATGGATGTGGATGTAAGCGTTGTGTGATGAAGCATCAGGACGATGCTCCAGTTTCTGCTCTGTATGATCAGTTGGATCATGTATATGTATATGCATCATGTTGGATGCTTTGTATGATCACTTGGATCATGTATATGTATATGCATCATGTTGGATGCTTTGTATGATCAGTTGGATCATGTATTTGTATACGCATCATGTTGGATGCTTGATATGATCAGTTGGATCATGTATTTGTATCTGTATCAGGTAGATACATTGTATGATCAGGTGGATCATGTATGATGATATGTATCAGGTCGATACTTGGTATGCATCAGGTGGATGCATTGTATGATCAAGATGATCATGGATGACAAGCTTCAGGATGTTGCTCTAGATGATATGCATAAGGATGATGCTATGATGATGATCAGGATGATCATATGTGAAGATATGTATCAGGTGGATACATTACATAATCAGTTGTATTATGAGTGATGAGTCCGAAGACACATATGCAAAGAGCCTTTCCGACATGGTGGTAGATGTGTTCTCCCATGTACGTTGATGTAAGTGCAGAGCCTTTCCTACACAGTGGTAGATGTGTTCTCCCATGTACATTGATGTAAGTGCAGAGCCTTTCCGACATGGTGGTAGATGTGTTCTCCCATGTGCGTTGATGTAAGTGCAGAGCCTTTCCGACATGGTGGTAGATGTGTTCTCCCATTTGCATTGATGTAAGTGCAGAGCCTTTCTGACATGGTGGTAGATGTGTTCTCCCATGTGCGTTGATGTAAGTGAAGAGACTTTCTGACATGGTGGTAGATGTGTTCTCCCATGTGCGTTGATGTAAGTGTAGAGCCTTTCCGACATGGTGGTAGATGTGTTCTCCCATGTGCATTGATGTGAGTGCTGAGCCCTTCCCGGATGGTCAGAGAAAATTCCTTCCATTCCGGTGAGTGTAAGTGCTGTATTGTGTGCATCTGGACTGTGCTTCGGAGACGATGAGATGATCAGTATGATCATGAGTATCAGGATGATGCTCCGTGGCCATGGATAGGTTGTGCAGTTACATGTAAAAGATCCTGGGAGATCCGATAGGTTGAGTAGTATGCTTGTAATTAGTCCTGGGATGCTCTTTCGAGGTTTTGCTTGTCGCACGTAATTAGTCCTGGGATCCATAGTATGGCTGATGATGATGAAGACCTATAGGTAGTGGGCCTACATCCAATATGAAAAAGGGTTGGCTCTGTAGAACTTCCTATGACAAGCAGATTAGAGATTGATTGAGATAGCAGCAGCTGTGACGATGATGATGATTCAATGACGATGATCCAGTGATGATGATCCAGAGAAGAAGAGTTGTGCTAGCAGATCTGTGTCGAGAAATACCTTCCTAGTTAAGAGGGAGTGTTGATGTATTTGTAACTTCGGAATGTATTTCACATATGTATATTGTATTCCTATAGAGATGTTATTATTCCTCTATACGGAAGTGTCATCATTTATATTGTAAGTGTCGTAACTTATACTTGATGGGTTATTAGACCACCTTGATGGGGTCAGCCTTGGTTAATTCTAGAAGAGAGTGAGTTGGACACCTACACAAGTGAAGAGGTTCTGGAGTTCCAGAGGGAGATGAGACTAAGGTTTCACACAAGAAGAACTTGGTCAAATCCAAGAGAATCATTGCTAATTCTATTAAGGACTATCTCATAACCCATGTGTCTTCCCTAAGGACACCTAAGGAGATGTTTGATTCCTTGACCAAGCTATTTGAAGGGAAGAACATAAATTGGAAGATGACATTGAGGAATCAACTAAAGAACATCCAGATCCAGAAAGCGGACTTAATATTCAAGGGTCTCCCAGATAAAATAACAACTTGAAGCTGTAGAGAATGGAGAAGTGGTAATGACCACTCTTAATGGCCTTCCTAGGTCACGGGATCCCTTCATCCAAGGAATTTGTGCTAGGAAGAAACTTATTTCTTTCAACAGGCTGTGAGAAAAATGCTCACAGGAAGAAGCTCGGATTATAGCTCGAGAAGAAAAGATGGGGAATGACGATCAAGCTCTCACAACACATACCAAGGAGAGGACACTTTTCCTCAGATTGTCCTAAGAACAAAAGGAACAACAACAATTACTACTACAAGCAATCTGACATGTATGACTTACAGGTATGTTTTGAAATTTGTTCATGATTAATTTTATAATATGATTGTCTTCATGGTATTGGGTTTAGTAACAATCTTGTTTAATTTTAGACTTGTCTTATCACCCTAGTAAAAGTATGAATGCATGATATAAGACATTCATTGATTAGGGTTATGACACTTATTATTGTATTATGATTGTACTAATGCACCGTGGTGTTGTATGAGGAGAATGATATCCGTTAACATGAAGGTACAAATCAAGTCCTAGATCAAGACCATAATGACATGAAGACAAAGACTCATCCATAGTCATGGATTACATAGAGGTATGTATAATTTGGTTCTACAATGGTTAACTTATGAGTTATGCAGGTCATTGAAGAGAACAAGAAAAACATTGCTAGACATAACTAGCAAATATGATGACCGGGTATGTTTTTCCTATATCAAGTTAGAATCCTACCCTATGTAAGGATCTTATACTTTTGTATGATTGATAATGATTACTCATGAAGTTACACGTTTGAGTAATCTAGGGTTTATGCATATTATGCTCCTTACTTTGATTAATGATATGACTAACCAGAAAAGTCCTATATAAACCTTGAATACTAATGCTTATTATCTGTGTTTGAAATGATCATGACTATACATGTTTAAGATTATTGTGTTTTGATAGTATTAAGATTATACTAATAAATGTATAATTATGTATGAGATCTCGAGGATAACACAATGACGATACTAGTAAGCATGCATAGTGATCAAGGATGGATATAAGTTCAAGGACAGGTAATCCAGGAAGCAAAGATCATGAGGGAGCACACTCCAGTAGTTCCTGTAAGGAAACAAAGATTGAGAGGGAGTCCACCCCCCAAAAAAAAAAGATAAGTATCTGAATTATCATTTATTATTATTTAAATAATATTGTTCAATGATGTATATGCTTATGTTCCTAGACTTAGGTTGTGTACTATGAATATTAGAATAATTGCATTAATGAATAGTATACTACTAATACGCATGTAATGGGTAAGTGGCCTATGGCACTGTACAACATTCCATTGCTACTTATCTAGAATGAAACCTCTTTGCTGACATCTTGGGAGTTGTGCACACTCTTAACAATGTTTTGGTAGAGATTGGAAGGCATCTAGAAAGTTACGGGATATGGATAAATGCTGTATTAAAGCATTGGCTAAAATAATTGCATGACTATATGACATATTTCTTTATGTGTAAGAATTTGTTTTGAAAATTATGAGATGTTTCTAATCATGCAATTTAACTTGTCTTGTAGGAAAGATCTTATACCATCACCTACAAAAGAAGAACTACAACATTTGTTCAGCAACAAAGCTATCTATTGAAGAATCTGAAGTTCCCAGGATCCGGGATGAAGTAATGATTGAAGAGTACCAGCCGATCACGAAGAATGATGTTTGGGATGCGGTCCCAAGACTTGAAGGGAAGTATGTTGTGACTTCCAAGTGGATCTATAAGATCAAGCATGCTATAGATGGTAGCATAGAGAAATACAAAGCAAGGTTTGTAGCTTGTGGCTTCTCCCAGAAAGAGGGAATAGACTATGAAGAGACTTTTAGCCAGATACACTTCCATCAGATCAATACTTTCTCTAGCTGCAGTGATGAAATAGAAGATACACCAGATGGATGTCAAGACAAATTTCTTGAATGGTGTAGTCGAGGAGGAAGTGTATGTGGAGCAACCACTTGGTTTTAAGACACATGATAGGAATTCATATGTGTGCAGGTTGAAGAAAGCCTTGTATGGCTTGAAGAAAGCTCCTAGGACTTGGTATGGTAGGATAGACAGCTTTCTATCCAATTTGGGCTTTACCAAGAGTAAAGCATATTCCAACCTTTACTACAAGGTTGAGGAAGGTAATCCAGTGATACTACTTTTGTATGTGGATGACCTATTTGTTACAGGTGAGGATAGATTGATTACCGACACAAAGAGGAAGCTTGCTGCCGAGTTCGAGATGAAGGAATTGGGGATGATGTGCTACTTTCTAGGAATGGAGGTGTGGCAGAGCACAGATGGAATCTTCCTTGGACAAGGGAAGTATGCAGTAGAGATCCTGAAGAGTTTCGGGATGATGGACTGCAAGGCCATGGCCACACCTATGGCATCGAATCTGAAGCTTCTATGTGATGCTTCATCTGATTCGGTTGATGTCATGGTGTATCGTCAGATGATTGGGTCCTTGATGTACCCGACGAACACGAGACCATATATTTTCTTTGCGGTGAACACATTGAGCTAGTTCTTGACGGATCCCAAAGGTGTTCACTTGGTTGTTGTAAAGCATATTCTGAGGTACCTGATGGGTACAATTGATTATGGGCTCAAGTATGATGCGAATCAAAAGTTTAACCTGCAAGGTTATGTTGATTCGGACTAGGCAGGCAGTGCTGCAGATAGGAAAAGCACTTTTGGGTGCTGCTTCAGTATGGGATCAGGTGTGATCTCTTGGTTTAGCAAGAAGCAATCCTGTGTAGCATTGAGTACAACCGAAGCAGAGTATGTTGCAGCTTGTTTGGTGAGTTGTGAGGCAGTATGGCTCCAGAAGCTACTGTCTGAGTTATTTGATCTCCCACTGGAGGCTACTGGTATCCTTTGTGATAATCAGAGTTGTGTGAAGCTATCTGAGAACCCGGTGTTCCACAACAGGTCGAAACACATTGAGATCAAATATCAATGTATCAGGGATATGGTGCAGAGAGGAGCAGTGAATCTCCTGTATGTTGCGACGGATGAGCAGGTTGCAGATGTGCTGAAGAAACCACTAGCCAAAGTGAAGTTTGAGTACTTCAGAGAGAGGCTTGGTGTTCTTCAGATTGACGACACTTCAAGGAAGAAGTGATGGACACATTTGCAGGAGCCATTCCAAGCATGGTTAGAGGAGGATCCTTCCCATGGATGTGGATGTAAGCGTTGTGTGATGAAGCATCAGGATGATGCTCCAGTTTCTGCTTTGTATGATCAGTTGGATCATGTATATGTATATGCATCATGTTGGATGCTTTGTATGATTAGTTGGATCATGTATATGTATATGCATCATGTTGGATGCTTTGTATGATCAGTTGGATCATGTATTTGTATACGCATCATGTTGGATGCTTGATATGATCAGTTGGATCATGTATTTGTATATGTATTAGGTGGATACATTGTATGATCAGGTGGATCATGTATGATGATATGTATCAGGTAGATACTTGGTATGCATTAGGTGGATGCATTGTATGATCAAGATGATCATGGATGACGAGCTTCAGGATGTTGCTCCAGATGATATGCATAAGGATGATGCTATGATGATGATCAGGATGATCATATGTGAAGATATGTATCAGGTGGATACATTGCATAATCAGTTGTATTATGAGTGATGAGTCCGAAGACACAGATGCACAGAGCCTTTTCGACATGGTGGTAGATTTGTTCTCCCATGTACGTTGATGTAAGTGCAGAGCCTTTTCGACACGGTGGTAGATGTGTTCTCCCATGTATGTTGATGTAAGTGTAGAGCCTTTCCGACATGGTGGTAGATGTGTTATCCCATGTGAGTTGATGTAAGTGCAGAGCCTTTCCAATATGGTGGTAGATGTGTTCTCCCATGTGCGTTGATGTAAGTGGAGAGCCTTTCCGACATGGTGGTAGATGTGTTCTCCCATGTGAGTTGATGTAAGTGAAGAGACTTTCCGATATGGTGGTAGATGTGTTCTCCCATGTGCGTTGATGTAAGTGTAGAGCCTTTCCGACATGGTGGTAGATGTGTTCTCCCATGTGCATTGATGTGAGTGTTGAGCACTTCTCGGATGGTCAGAGGAAAGTCCTTCCATGCCAGTGAGTGTAAGTGCTGTATTGTGTGCATCTGGACTGTGCTTCGTCGACGATGAGATGATCAGTATGATCATGAGTATCAGGCTGATACTCTGTGGCCATGGATAGGTTGTGCAGTTACATGTAAAAGATCCTGGGAGATCCGATAGGTTGATTAGTATGCTCGTAATCAGTCCTAGGATGCTCTTTCAATGTTTTTCTTGACGCACGTAATTAGTTTTGGGATCCACAGTATGGCCGATGATGATGAAGACTTACAGGTGGTGGGCCTACATCCAACATGAAAAAGGGCTGGCTCTGTAGAACTTCCTATGATGAGCAGATTAGAGATTGATTGAGATAGCAGCAGCTGTGACGATGACGATGATCCAGTGACAATGATCCAGAGAAGAAGATTTGTGCTAGCAGATTTGTGTCAAGAAATACCTTCCTAGTTAAGAGGGAGTGTTGATGTATTTGTAACTTCGGAATGTATTTCACATATGTATATTGTATTCCTATAGAGATGTTATTATTCCTCTATATGGAAGTGTCATCATTTATATTGTAAGTGTCATAACTTATACTTGATGGGTTATTAGACCACCTTGATGGGGTCGGCCCTGTATAAGTCATGTGGGTTAAAGGGTTATTAGACCACCCTATTGGGGCTCAGCCCTGTCATCATTATGTTAAGTGGTTAAGTTGAGGCCGACCTAGTAAAGGTTATTAGGCAAGTCAAGTCAAGTATAAATAGAGTGCGGGAGGCACTCTATTTGATTATTCACTTTCACACTTATACACTCATTGGAGAGTGGCTCACTAGCGGAGGAGGAGAAGCTGCTGCTAGGAGACTATCTCTTATGCTTGGGTTTTGTATCATTGCTCTATCTATCTCTGAGGAAGTTATTGGGGTTTTTCACCTTCTTGGTTTTCTCCAAGAAAACTCTATGTGTCTATTGTCTCATGTGATTACTTTTTGTGATTGATATGCTTGATATGCTGTACATGTTATTCTCTCAGTAAAGATCTTAGAGTATGTTGAATTAATGCTAAAAAATTAACAGGGGCATGTAAGATCCAAATAGTGTCAGAACTATTGCATATGAAATAATATGGGCCAATGTATCTGTGGTAGGGTTTTCAACCTCAGATATGAGAAATTGGACACATGGAAGACCGTACAAGTTCTCTATTATGGAAAGACCAAAAATAAGAAGTGTTGGGATGTTTGCAATAAATTATTATTGGTATGTCCAAATCAGGTCATACCTATGGAATTGGAAATATGGAACATAAGGATACAACAACACGGATTTTTAGACCCAGAGGAGCAGGAATTTCAAATTTACATCAGTTTTAAGTTGGCCTTAAAACAATCTTCCAATCAAGGTTTGAAAATGTACGCCATTTTTAATTTTGAATAAGTTTGAGTAGAAAAATCTAATTGTGGTGACACCTATGGTGTGATATCTATTTATATTGTTCAAAATGCCACCAAAAGGAAGTGTAAATACTCACACTCCATCCAAACCATGAGAGGATCCATCCTCGACGTATGATGAAAGGGAAGACCTCTCTTTTCGAGTGTCCCAGTTGGAAGATATGATTAAAGGGTCTGTGAAAAAAATTGATTTGGATAATTTAGAGGATAAGTTGAATAAAATGGAGGAAAATATGAAATGTTCGGTGAGAACAATTTATTTAATCAATATAGAGTAGAAGTTGATGGGAAATATGACAAATATTGCTAATCTCATACAAAATTCAAGGGATACTCTCCCTACATGTGATGAAATGTTCCAAGATACCCAGGAGGATAAAGATAATCTCATGTTGATAAAACTTCCATGAATAAGAATATTCCAAGAGGAAATGATACTAGTAATGGAAGTCATCAGGGATGATCACCAAGGGGTACCCAACTTCCAAAGGTTGCCATGAGAAATTTTGATGGCAATGATCCAATAACATGAATATTCCAAATGGAGCAATTATTTGATCTACACTAGGTTCCAACTTTGCAAAAGGTAACTATTGCATTATTATATTTAGAGCTTGATCAATTTGTATGGTACCAATGGATTTGTGACCGTAAAAAAGAATCCATTATATCCTGGTCTATATTCACTGAAGAATTGATTGCAAATTATGGGGCTAATAATAACAATACCTTCTTCAACCAGTTAATAAATCTCAAGAAAAAATGTCCAGTTATAGATCACATCAAATAGTTTCAGAAGCTAAGTCTTAGAGTGAAGAACATTTAAAAAGATAATCTGTTGGATCTCTTTATTGGAACCTTGAAGGATAACATTCAACATGAGGTGCGTCTCTTTGAACCACCATCCTTGGAGAAGGTCTTCATGATGGCAATGAAGGTTGAAAGTAAAAATATGACAATGCCTACTAGAAAGATCACCTCCAACACATACCAAGAGAATATTGTTACTTATTCTAACCCACCTCAAAGTTTGACACCTCAACTGTAATGCCCGCCTCAACACTTATGATTGATTTGATTATTTTAGACTTATGATTGATCAGACTATTTTGAGACCTATGATTGATTTGACTATTGAGGGCACTGGTTTGAAGTGATCCGGTATTATAAAAACTTAGACCATGAATGATTGCTTTAAATTTTATATGTGAAATGAAAATGGTTAGATAAATGATGATTGATGAATATACTCGACTGGCTGAGAAAATGAAAAATGATGAAAATGCTTTAGAATGGAAAATGATGAAGGTTGAAATTACTTGAAATGAAAATGATGTATGCTCGATTGACAGAGATATAATGTTAAAATGATGAATGTTTAGTAGACTCGACTGACTGAGATACTGAAAAGAATGATACAAATGTTTTATAGTGCAGTGCTACTAATATGCGTTTGAGTGTGTGCAGTGGTAGGTAAGACGATTTACCGCCTGACCCACAATGGAATTATAGGGGTTGTAAGAACGGAAATAACACTTAGGGGTATGACAACTGACTGTCGACCTTGAATTAGAAATCCACGCACAGGTGAAGCCGTTTCAACTCACCCGGGGAAACGTATGTCGTACGGGCAAGGTCATAATGATTTGGTCGTGTACAATGAGTTGAGAGGCTCACAATAAGGAGAGCCTTATCCCTCAACATCCCTTAGTCTCCAAGGAGTGTAGTTGAGAGATCGCGGTAACGACTCCCGATCGCTACGCAGTGCTCCCCATAAGAAGGAAGAAAAGAAACTGTCGTAAGGGCCCGCCGAAGAGGCATCTGGACAAAAAAAATATAATATTATTTAAATGAAAAAATAAATTGAAAACTCATCAAAGATAAATTCGGATGACTTTGAATTAAAAGACAATTTAAAATAAAATAATATCCCTTATTTTATTTTTAAGAGAAAAGGGGAATATTAGAAATGAAAGAAAGAAATAAAACAAAAATAGTCTGTTTAGTCTAAATTAATTTATTTACCTACTTTATGAAAACGGGAAAACTAAAACTAAACTAAAAGTATACTAAGGAAGCTCTATTAGAAATAAATGCTAAGAGAAGTTAAACTTTAGATGAAAGTATTCTAATAAGGAATAAAATGATTAAATAAAGTATTTATATAAATATATATAAATCATTTTTAATCTTTTAAAAACTTTTTAAATCAAAATAGATTAGATATTATTAAATAAAAGATACTTTCTCTTATAAATATTATTTCTAAATATTTAAAATAAAGAAATGAAAAACAACTAGTTTACTAAAAAGGATATTAAGTAAATTAAAAGAGAACCAAATTAGAAGTAGGACTCTTCTACATCTCACTCCGACTAATTTAGGGAAGTAGGTGCACACTAAAAATATTTGAGACACATATATTTGAGAATAATGGAAATTAAAAATTATTAAACTAAATTAAATATGTGCATGGACAGACACATGGCACATTGGACGTTTTGTTAAATTTTGAGCATTAATTCACAATACTCTAGGATCTTTGCTGAGAGAATAACATATACAGTATATCAATGCATGACAATCACAATATGACAAGCATCACAAGAATCAAAAGCATAAGAGACAAGAGAAACAGAGTTTCCATGGGAAAAACCCTAAGGTGAAAAACCCCACAACTTCCTCAAAGATAGAGAGAGCAATGGCTCAACCAAAGTACAACCAAAATACACTGAGATAGTCTCCTAGTAGCAGATGATCCTCCTCCTCACTAGTGCGCCACTTTCTGAGTGAGAGTGAGTTACTTTTCCGAGTGATCTAAATAGAGATCACTTGATCTCTATTTATACTGATCTGTTTGCCCAATGACTTTATGGGGCCGACTTGTCTATCTAGGTACATCACATTATAATATATATATTTCAGGGCCGACCCCACACATGGTGGTCTAATAACCCATCGGCAAGTACACACACTTGCGACACTTGTCAATCCACATGACGACACTTCCTTATAGAGGAATAACACATCTCTATTAAGGGTACAATAAATATATATAAAATACACAGATGAAATACATTCCGAAGTTACATATACATCAACACTTTTTCTATATAATGAGAGAGGAGAAGGAGAGAAAGACATCTCTTGCTCCCTAATGCTGGATGGGTATCATAATCTTGGACTATGTTATGATCCTTGAGAGTTGGGATTAGCTGGAATGGGATTTGGGAGATCCTTTCGGGAAGCTCACGAGTGTGTTCTTACGACCCCATTAGCTCGGGGTTCGGGGTGAAGGAGAGTAACCCCGATACGGAAGGGAGGTCAACCGAGGGCTTGTCGGTATTTTCGTCAAGTGGATCGACTGGAGCACGGGTTCAGCTGCAACTACAACGGACATTAGACCATGAATTCGACGATCCGAATCAGGTTTAGCGATTGTTTTTCTTTTTTTTCTGTATATGAGGTTATTATTGGGATTCCTTTTAAAAAAATATAGTGATCTAAAAACCGATTTAGTTGCTATAGATATGTAACTCTGTTGCAGTAAATTATATTTTTCTATTACTGGTGAAGGCGTGAGAATTTAGATCAGGGTTATTAAGTTATATTTAAAAAAAAAAACAAAGGAAAAAGAAACTCTGTCTATTTTATGAATTCGATTCCAGATCTATTTGACAAACCGATTCATTCTGAATCTGTAAACTCTGTCTATTTTATGAATTCGATTCCAGATCTATTTGAGAAACCGATTCATTCTGAATTTGTAAACTCTGTCTATTTTATGAATTCGATTCCAGATCTATTTTTTGAAACCGATTCATTCTGAATTTGTAAACTCTGTATATTTTATGAATTCGATTCCAGATCTATTTGAGAAACCGATCTGTCTATTTTATGAATTCGATTCCATATCTATTTGAGAAACCGATTCATTCTGAATTTGTAAACTCTGTCTATTTTATGAATTCGATTCCAGATTTTTTTTTTTTTGAAACCGATTCATTCTGAATTTGTAAACTCTCTATATTTTATGAATTCGATTCCAGATCTATTTGAGAAACTGATTCATTCTGAATTTGTAAACTCTGTCTATTTTATGAATTCGATTCTAGATCTATTTGAGAAACCGATTCATTATGAATTTGTAAACTCTGCATATTCTATGATGTTGATTCCAGATCTATTTGAGAAACCGATTCATTTTGAATTTGTAAACTCTGTATATTCTATGATGTTGATTCCAGATCTATTTGAGAAACCAATTAATTCTGAATTTGTAAAATCTGTATATTCTTATGATAACGATTCCAGATCTAGGTGAAGAAACCGATCCATTATGAATTTTTTTTATAAACTCTGAACTCGTCGTTTCTCTCATGCATATGAATTGACCTAGATAATGAGTATGTACAACTCTGCTTATATAAGAGAATCGATTTGCTACAACAGAAGTTTAAACTCAGTTTCTAATTATATATTCTCTTTTCTTTTACCCTTAAAGATCTAGGCAAGAGACTCGACTTGTAGTTTCGGTGAAAATCTTGTATATCTGACGAACCCTTGATTGTTAAATCAAGTCGTAATTTAACTATGTAGAAAGTTCTTGTTAATTCAAATCAAGAATGCTACCAGAATACGCCATTATGAGCTACAATAACCCTCTACTTTTCCTGTGTGTCGAAAGTCATTCAGTGATCCCGGGTTTCACATTCTGGAAGAAATCACCTCTCTGTGTAAACTCTACGATCCCAGAACTCAATCAAAGTGAAATGAAATTGCCCTTCCTTTTTTTTCTTATCTTCGATTTCCCTACCGAACTATGGGGCGAATTTCATTACTTATTTGATCCTTCCTTAAACATTTCCAGAATTTGGATTGGACCTTTCTGCACATAATTTGGAATATCCCTTTTAAACTTGTATTGGAATCCGATTCAGAATCGGTGTCTAGACTTTTGTTTCTCGCTGTACTTTTTAGAAATTTTAGTAGGCTTCATTCTGATTTCCATAAAATAAATAAGACTCTGTTCCTGGAGATTTTACAGAACGTTGTTTCAAGTTGAAAAACTCTTCATACAAATCCCTACTTACAATAGTATCTTTTTTCCATTAAGACTCTCGGTATCTCTATTTCAACTAAGAATGGAGACTCCTGTTTTGTGTTGTGAAATTGCCACGAATCATCTACTTGTCATTATTTGATGTTGGCGTCTCTTATCTACTCATTGGTTTCACCAATTGATCCTTAAAAGGGATGTATCGTCCAAGACGTGTTGTCACAATACTCTTCAAGAAAATCTCTCTCTGCGTTTTCTTTTATTAAAGACTCTGAGTTTTATTTTCTTTGTAATTCACTAAATATTTCTTTCCCGTAATTAAAACCTTCCCTAGAAAGACGCTGCGATCCTGTGCATCAGTGGATCCTCATGTTGGAAGAGAGATCCAATTAGAGTTAGCATGGCGCTGTCATTTAATACGAAATCTCAATAACTGAGCGCTGACAGAGGATGGAGATCCAGGAATTCATGTTACAGCGGATAAGGAAACCATGCCTTCAACCCTCACTACGAACTGATACGAAACGATGGGGACTGAAATGCCATATTTTATTTCATGTTAGAACTGAAATGTATTATTGAACTTATGTTAATCATTTCATTCGCAATAGGATTGAATTTCAATATTTTAATTCATGTCGATTACTGAAAAGCACTATTGAATTTATGTTAATCATTCATAATAGGATTGAATTTCGATATTTTAATTCATGTTAATTATTTCATAATAGAACTGAAATGCAGTATGAATTTATGTTAATCGTTTCATAATAGGATTAAATTGCAATATTTTAATTCATGTCGATTACTGAAAAGCACTATTGAATTTATGTTAATCATTCATAATAGGATTGAATTTCGATATTTTAATTCATGTTAATTATTTCATAATAGAACTGAAATGCAGTATTGAATTTATGTTAATCGTTTCATAATAGGATTAAATTGCAATATTTTAATTCATGTCGATTACTGAAAAGAACTATTGAATTTATGTTAATCATTCATAATAGGATTGAATTTCGATGTTTTAATTCATGTTAATTATTTCATAATAGAACTGAAATGCAGTATTGAATTTATGTTAATCGTTTCATAATAGGATTAAATTGCAATATTTTAATTCATGTCGATTATTTCATAATAGAACTAAAATACCGTATTGAATTTATGATAATCATTTCGCAATAGCATTGAAATATATCATTGAATTTATGTAAATTATTTATCACTTAATATGATTGAAATGTGATAGTTGAATCTAATTATTCCTAGCTATTATTATTAGTGCATAGAATTAGAATGAAATCATTGCATTGGACGTAAATGAACTAAAGGAATTTAAACGAATTGTTGTCTTACGTCAATTCACGTTTACAGAATTGGGATGAAATTATATGTTTGAAAAGTGATGTTAGTATTTAAGTACTTTCATATGTACGAAAAAAAAAAATAAAAAATTTATTAACTCGATGTGAAGTGGCTTACATCAACAACTAGAGGAAAGAAGATAAAAGGCCTATGCTTTAATTGTGACATCAAGTATAATAAGAGACATAAGTGTGGTGAGAAGAAATTATTTTACATAGATTGTGAAGAGGAAGAACTAAAAGAACAAGAACCATATCCAGATGAAGAAATAGAATATAATACTTCAGAAGATATTACTCCCACTATCTCATGTCATGCATTGGTTGGAATTAGCACTCCTCAAACTCTCAAGATCGAAGGATTTATAAAAAAGAAAAAGGTAACAATGTTGATTGATTATGGCAGTACTAATAATTTCATTCACTATAAATTAGCAAAAGATCTCAATTGCTTTGTATATCCAGCACTAGAGTTTCAAGTAATGATTGTAGATGGAAGAACTATGGAGATAGTTGCTCCATCTGCAATTTGAGTATTTTCAACATATCTTGCTCAAAATTTGAGTAAAAACACAGAGAGATATGTTGAAAATACAAACACAAAAGTAGTTTTTTTTTATGACAAATATCTCAAGTCAACCATTATGGTGACTCATTTTATTGAAATTCTGTTGGTTCTTGAATTCCAACTCATCAAGAAGTTATGGTTGGCTCGTTTTCTTATAAGTCCCATTTTATACCCCAAATTCCTATAATTGAAGGTATCATAGGGAAACCAAGCAAGGTGATAAGCTCTAATGGTATGAAAAAATTGATGAAAAAGGGACATCAAGGTGTAATTGCACAACTATGCTCATTAGATGTTCAAACATCTAAGCCTCTTATTTCCCTGGATCTCCAAAGGGTCATTAATAAACATTCCAAGGTATTTGAAGATATTCCAAAAGGTCTTCCACCTCTCCGAGATTTTGATCATGCTATTCACTTAATTACAGGAAGTGTTCCTCCTAACATCAGACCTTATAGATACCCGTATGGACATAAGAGTGAAATTGAGCATATGGTTGAAGAAATGTTAGAGGCTGGAATAATTAGGCCTAGCCAAAGTTCTTACTCTGCACCAGTGATAATGGTACATAATCCGGATGGATCATGGCCTATGTGTCTAGATTATAGAGAGCTTAACAAGATCACCATTAAAGATAAGTTTCCCATTCGTGTCATTGATGAATTGTTAGATCAATTACATGGAGCAATTTTCTTCACAAAGTTGGATCTTCATTCTGGGTATCATCAAATTAGAATGAAGGATGAATGCATCCCAAAAACAACATTCAAAATTCATGAAGGTCATTATGAATTTCTAGTCATGCCTTTGGTCTCATGAATGCGCCTTCCACATTTCAAGGTTTGATGAATTCCATTTTCAATCCTTTTATTAGAAAATTTGTGCTAGTATTCTTTGATGATATACTAATCTATAGCAAGTCTTGGGAAGAACATGTTCAACATGTTGATAGGGTACTACAACTACTACAGGAGAAACAACTATATGCAAAACCTTTGAAATGTTTCTTTGGGGTGAAGGAGGTAGAGTATTTGGGTTATATTGTATCTCATGAAGGTGTCAAGGTAGACCCTAACAAAATTAAAGCCATGATAGAATGGTTGATTCCCAAAACCCTGAAGAATATTCAAGGATTCTTAGGTCTGATAGGGTGCTACCACAAGTTTGTTTGAATTTATGGAAGAATAACAACGCCTCTAACAAAATTATTGAAGAAAGATGCATTTTCTTGGACTCCAGAGGAAACTCAAGATTTTGAACAACTTAAACATGCAATGTGAACAACTCCTGTATTGGCCACACAAGACTTCAAAAAAACCTTTATTGTGGAATGTGATGCTTCAGGAAATGGAATTGGTGTTGTTCTAATGCTAGAAGGACACCCAATTGCTTTCACAAGTCATCCAATAAAGGGAAAGAACTTACAGAAGCCCATTTATGAGAAACAAATGTTATCAATACCACACACTCTTAAGAAATGGTGTCCTTTCCTAATAGGTAGGAACTTTTTGTAGTCGAGTGGATTTCATAGTTACCAATGATACATGTTATAGAATAAATAAGCAAGTATAAAGATAAGAACAATAGACAAGTAATGGAGATGGAATCAACAAGTCTTTCTATTACTCACCAAGAACATGTACATAGATAATTGACAATATATCACAACATATCTTATATCCAGCTCTCCATCCTATTTATACATTTTACAGATAGTTACATAACTACCTGTCAGTTCAATTGATCGACTCAACATGTAGTGATGGACATAATAATCCGACATGTTTTACAAAGTAGTCGAACGGAGGATCTAGTCAGGAAGCCGACTAGGATCTTCCAACATATCCCCCACCAACAAAACCTTTCTTCATCCCAAAGAAATGGGGAGATGAAAACTTGGATGACTGAGTAATAAGAAGAATTTGTTGTTACTGTTGGTGGTGACTAGTGTTGGCAGACAATTGCTGTTGGAAACATAATTCGATAATGGCTTCTACAGATACTGATAGCTGATGCTGAAAGTATTCCCATATATGAAGTGAATTATGAATGTCAATGGTAAGAGTAGTGAGGCTAGACAGGATCTCCATTTTGTCATGAACAGGTCGGTCTTGAATATTTATCATGTTTTGTCCCAGTATTACTGTTTTGTTGTCAAAAGTTGAGAGAAGTCGATGGAGATGTGGCATGATCTTGTCTATTTTTATAGGCTTAATCGATCTTTTGTGATCCATTGATCTTATTTCTTCTCCATCTTTGCTAGCTTCCTGTGTTCCATACTGATCTGATCGTCGAGGGTTTGTGCTCAATATTCATTGACAGTCTGTCGTTTCTATTGTAGGGTGTTAATGAGATCTCGAGTTTTCTAGATTTCTACAAACACATTTCCATAATGTGTATACCAGTTGCGCAATACTTCTATAGTCGTAGCAGATTCTTGGGTATATTGTGCTAACAGACTGTGCTTCTGTAAAGGTCATGTACTGGTTTTTCATGATGATATATGTTTACTCAACTTGATCCTGTCGTTCCTTGGAAAACTGTTCTTGTAGGGCCGACATGACACTTTAAAATAATGCATATGCTTTGTCGAGAGGGTTTTCAATGTAGGTCCTCGATGGGATATGTACCACTTGTTGGACTAATTTTTCAGACTTAGTAAAAAATGAAGATTGTTTTGCTTGGAGTATTTCAATGTTCTTTTTGTCTTCATTTCTTCTCTGCCTATGCTCTCGGTCAATATCATCTGTGAGCAGATCAATTTCTTCTTCTTTCGCTTGTCGAGGGTTGAAAGTGGAAATAGGATTTAATTTATCCAAATGTACAGTAAGTATAGGTTGCTGCTGGAGGTGCTGCTATTGGTTCTTCTTTTCCTTGTATTTTTTATTCTTTTCTCTCCTTTGCTTCTTCTTATTCTTGTCTTTATCTTTGTCATTTTATTTTTTGAGTTCTTTCTGCTACTTTTTCCTTGTAGGAAACTTCTTTGTCTTGTGCTGTTTGTGTTTCTTCAATTTGTTGCTCCACTGGTGCTGCAGGAGTTAGGTCGGAAGTGGGAGGGGAGGGTATCTTGGTTGTATCCAATAGAGGTGGTGAAGTGACTTAGGTTTGTTCAGTCAGTGGTGGAAAAGTGGTCGGTGGTGAGGTTGGTAAGTCGGTTGCACCGAGTTCTGTCGAAGGAGAAGGGGGTATGTCGTAATTGTTGGTAGGGGTCGGTTTTTCCTGTGACAAAGGTATTTCTATGAAAATCCTCACAGTAGATCTAAGAGATGATGTATACCTCACAAGAGAATGATTATGATTGAGCAAGAAAATAGAAGAAGAGTGGTTTATACAGTATAATGAGCAACATAATAATATGGTACAGTAGAACTTAGATAGAAGTAATAATACTTCACACACACTAAATTATTAATCACAAATGGACAAATAAATAATACAATTCATGAGGAATTCGAATGCCTAAGGTGGAAATTTGAACTAGGCTTCATGGAGTGATCAAAGGATCACTGGAGTGTCATCGGAGCACAACTAGTATCATTAGAGCACAACTGGAAGTCTTCATCATCATCAGTGGAGTCATCAATTCTCAAGTAACTGTCAACCATCAGTCAAACTGAGTCTGGTAGGTGTAACTGAGTGTAACTGAGTGTAACTGAGTGTAACTGAGTGTAAACTGAAGACAACTAGACTGGTAGGTGAAGGTGGGCGAGTTGCTTCCTAAAATCAAGGAAGAAGGGCGCATTAAGCAACTGGAGGGATAAAACTGAATAGTGAGAAGCTCCTGGGGGCTGGCTAACTGAGGGCTAGGTGCTAGACTGCTGATTGGGATGCATGCAAACCCTAGAATGCATGCAAACCCTAAAGGTGCATGCATGACTGAAAATGTAAATGATCAAAATACTGGTGGGACTAGGATGGAGTATAGGAATATCCTAACAATTTCTTGGTTGTTTGTCAAGGTAGGTTCAGTAGTCGGTTTGGAAACGTCAAGAAGGGTTTCCAGTGGTATGTTGGTGGTGTTAGTGTACTCCTTTATCCTTTGGTGTGCTGCGTTGGTTGAGTTCGTTTCGGTGAGGTCGAGAATCTCTTCTGACAACTTCTTGTCAACTTGTTTCGCCTTGCCTATGATTTTTGTGTCGATGGTCATGCTTCGGGGGTCGTTGTCTGGTCTCAGATGATATTCTACTTGTGTATCTTCTTGCATCTCCATTGTTGGTACCATCTCTTGAGTCTCTTGTCATGATGGACCTTCCAATAGAATTTATTACTCCAAAACCCCTCTCTCTATGTATATATAATGGTTTATTAAATTAATATATTTAATTTACTTAGTTGATTATTTATATTTCTCTTTCTGCGAAGGTAGTTATAACTGATTTTTTTTCGTGCCTTTATGTTCTGTAGCGTTTTAGTCATGCGTCATTGACAAGTTTTCGAAACACGCTCCCTTGTAGCGTTTTCAGTCGAACTTACCTACTAGCATTGATTTCTTCGACGACATAGGGACCCAACCATGCAGTGTGTATATTTTTACGCTTCCCTTTGATTCGACTATCGTAAAGCAAGGCTAGATTGCTAGCTGATACATTCTTGTTATTTATGTTTCTATCGTGTCAAGATTTCTATTGTTTCTTTTGGATTTCTTGATGGTGGATTTCTATCTGTCGATGTTCTTCTAGCTTTGACAGTTGGGATAATATTTCTTTTCTAGCTTGTTCAATATCAATATGTAGTATTTATGCAATCACGGTGCTTGTTGGCGAAAATGTAGGGGGACAACTGCTTTTTGTCCAAATATGAGTTTAAATGGAGTCTGACATGTCGATATTTTGTAAGATGTTCTATAGACCCATAATACTGTGGGTATTTTGTCATCCCAATCATCCTTGTTGATATTGCATATTTTATTTAGTCCTGTAGTTAGTGTTTTATTGAAATCCTCTATTGTGCCATTAGATTGAGGATGATACGTTGTGCTCCTTCTATGCTCGATCAAAAATTCTTTTCTTAGTATAGAAATTTTTTTGTTGACGAAATGGGATCCTTGGTCGTTAATCAAGGTTAGTGGACTTCAAAATCTTGTCATAATTTTCTCATAGATAAACTTCGAAGCTATCTCACTTGAAAAAGTCTTGACAAGTTCTGCTTCTGCCCATTTAGAAACATAATCAACCGCAGTAATGATGTATCTTGCTCCCGTTTATCTACCAAGTACCAGAAATGGACCAATGAATTCGATTTCCCATATTTCAAAAGTTAGGCTTGGATTTACTGATATTAGAGGCATTTCAGTACTTGGTAATGGTCATCCAAGTCAATGGCATCTGTCACATTTGTTCACGAATCATCGACAATATTTGTGGATTGTCGGCCACCATAGTCCTGATTGTTGAATTTTTCTGGCTGTCGTGTCGGCTTGGAAATGTCCTCCTGCTGGCCCATTATGTGCTTCAATGATTATACTTTTCCTTTCATGATCGAGGACACAACTTTGTAGTACATCCTCTAGCCCAAGATTATAGAAAAATCCATTTATTATAGTATAGGGCACAACTTTCATTGCTAAAATCTTCTTTTTCTTTTCATGCATTCCTTTTGGAGCTTGTCCTTCTTCTAGAAACTGAGCAATTTATTCTAAGTCCGATGGAACAAATTCAATTATGAATAAGTGAGCATTGGGTAACTCATCCTCAATTCCATTTGGTTATTCACTCGTGTCTATCCTCGACAAGTGGTCGGGTTCGACATTTTCTTTACCCGATCGAACTATGAATTCAAACTCAAATTCTTGGAATAATAGCAACCATCGAAAAATTATTCCATGGTGTAAGGGTTTATTGACTAAGTATTTCATGTCCTAATGATCTGTATAGAACACAAAAGGATTGGAAAGTAGATAATGTCGGTATTTTTGGAGTGCGAATACCATCCCGAGTGCTTCTCTTTCAGTTGTCGAATAATTTCTTTATGCTATTGTATGCATTGGGGTAATCCATTCCATCGTCGCCAGGTTGAGTTAGGATTGCGCCGACTGCTATTCTAGAAGCATATATATGTACATGAAACTTGATCGACCAATTTGGAAATCTTAATATGGAAACTTCGACTAGTTTCCTCTTTAAAATGTCGAACGATGTAGTGCATTTATATGTCCACTGGTATTCTTGATTTTCTTTCAACAAATATTCTAGTGGATATGTCATGTCAGAGTAGTGATGTATAAATTTTCTGTAATACCCTGTATGCCCTAGAAAAACTCTGACTTGTTTGGATTTGACTGGAGGTTTCAGATCGAGAATTACTTTAATTTTTGCAAAGTCGAATTTTATACCTTCCTTGCATACGACATGTCCAAGTAGGATTCCTATCGGAGTTGCAAATACAAATTTCTTGATATTTAGTAACAATTTAATTTGTCGGCATCTTTCCAATATAAGTCTTACCATTTGCATTGGTCCTTCATCATAGAGTAGATCGTCCAATCGCAGAAATATACAGGCATGGTTTTGTAGATATATTCTTGGAAATCTTTGACGACGATTCTTGAAAACACAACTGGTGCATTTTTCAATCCGAATGGCATTAATTTATATGCAAATGATCCAAATTTGCATACAAATGTGGTATTTTTTATGATATTCTTTGTCAATAGGTACTTGGTTATATCTGGAAAATGCGTCCATGAACGAGTAGCATTCATGTCCTGCAACTTCATTAATAACTTCGTTAGCAAAGGGAGTCGAAAATGGTCCTGCAAGTGTTACCTTGTTGAGTTCTCTGAAGTCGACACAGATTCGCAGTCATGCCGGGTTGTGCTTCTTAGGTTGGACGAACATTGGGCTTGCCCAATCTGATTGATCAATGGGATAGATAATTCCGACAGTGATCATGCTATCTATTTCTTTCTCGACTATTTCTTTGTATTTATGCGCGAGCTTGTATGGTATCTTCTTGATTGGTTTTGCATCTGGTTTGATTTCGATCTTCATTTATCCCATTTCCTAGACAACTCCTTTCATATCTTTATAATCTCGTGCAAATAAGTCTTGGAATTCTTTTAGTAGGTTTGTAATTTCCGCTGTTTGTTCTTCATTCCAATAATTTCCTATTTTTTCCATCTTGGGTTTGTTGTCGTTAGATATATCTATTTATTTTATCTTAATTTGTGCGTCCATCCATTTGGGTGCTCTAGTTTCATTGATCTGTCGTTCACCTTCTTTGAATTGTGTAAATGTCAGGGGGAAGTCTTTTGCTGTCAACCTTTCAGGATCACCTTTCTTTGAAGTTTCAACATTAAAAATTGTTTTGACCAACTTTGATGTGCCTGGATGTTCTCGTTTCCATTTGAAACATTTTCCTTCCGTTTTTTCTGTTTCCATTTGTATTATTGTCAAGTGCTGGAATTCATTCTAATTGATGTTGTTACATGCAACAAATTGTCGGTCAATTCGTTGTTGATTATCTGATGATATTTTGCTTCTTGTAGGTTGTAGAAATTTTTTCACCTAATTGCTTTCTTTTATTAATAGATCGTCGTGAGGAGAAAATATGAAATCTTTGATAATTTTTTCTCAAATTTCTATCTAGATAAATGTTTTTCCTCTTGCTTCGTCCATTTTATACCATTTGTTTGGTAAGTCGCCGAGTGTGCTTGGAAAAAAGGTGCGACCAGGTTCTTTCATCGAGTGTGCTTGGAAAAAGGTGTGGCTAGGTTCTTTCGTCTTTGTAACCTAATATTTTCCATTCCTTTTCATAGTTGTTGATGTGATTTTCAGGATCCCTCCCTTTTGTGAAAGTTGGAATATTTGCTTGTGTTGTGATTTTTCTTCCTCCAAATATTTTGATGAAGTATGTCGACGCCGTGGTCCAAGTATAAAGACTTGACCGATGTGTATCCCACCATCTTGCATCTTGACCCTTGAAAGTTTCGACCAAGATCTGAAGTCGAACTTGTTCTCCTACGTTCATTGAAACTTCCTCGACATGAGATGAGGGAGACTCTCGTTCTTTGTATCTCAATGGTGGGATACCCGACGAATCATTTCTCACTAGTGCGAGTGTCGGATATTCTCTGATTTTTATTTCAAAAATATTTGGAATGACGGAGACAAAAAAACATTGTTGGATTTTCTTTTTGGGGATAACTTCAATCATCCAACATTCTTGTGCTTGTAATTTGTAATTCTCCATTTTCCAGTCGTAGAGTTCAATGTCCGAATTATATCCGACTGATGAAGAATTCCTGAGGTGGAGTTCCCCTTGTGCATTTGGCTCGATATAGTATTCATTGTTCGTTACTTGATATAATTGTTGGATGTCAACGTCGTCATTGATAGGTTTTGTCTAGGGATCTCCTTGTGATGGGTGAATTGGTACAATAACTTTCTTCTTATTTCCTTTAACTTTTATCCTATATTTTTCAAGTGATATTGATGCTTTCATCTTTCTTCCCCATGGTCAACCAACTAGGGTGAGGAAGGAATTGGATCCTTCCTTTGGATTGATAATTTCAAAATCAACTTGTGTTGTTATACCCTTCATGGATGTGTCGAAATTTTTCCATACCCCAATTGGTTCAATTAGTGCTTGGTCAGCTAATTTTAGATAAACGCCCGACTCATGTAGTTGTCATGATATTTTATTGTGATCCGAAGTCAAGGACGAATTTTCAGACACAGTATCCTTTGATTTTTAAATCAACAAGTGGATCTGCATCATTTTTATCTATTTGATTTAGTCGACATAGATTTTTAGTTTGCTTTTCTTCAACAGATTTGCTTCTAATATTATGCATTAGATCTATTAGCTTTGTGACTGCTTCTTCCTTGGTTATTAATTTGAGAAGTTCATTAATATATCTTTGTCGATATTCATCATTGTCTTCTTGTGATGCCAATTCTTGAAATATTTTTTCTTCATTATTATACAATTGCTTTTGTTCGATTGGGTTATGATAATCAACTGTGCTTTTTAATTTACTAATTTGCGGATTATCAACACCAATTTTAGTTCCCTAACGAGTTACAATATGAAGATTCTTAGTTTTAACAACATCAGACTTTGGAACACTAGAAAAGACGTTAACATTCTTTTTACTACCAATCTTTTCAAGTATGGTAGGGAAATCCTCCAAGAAGTGATCACCTACTCCACATTTCGTACCAAATTTGAGATATGTCCGATCTTTGAAGGGACAATATGCAAAGAGATGTTCTTCACTGAGGCACGTAAAGCACTACAGTCATCGACGTGGTCGGGGGTCTCAATTTCCATTGTTTCAACCTTGCCCTTGGAATCATCCTCGTCGACTGAAGTTGCCATTTCGTCGATCATATCGTCAGCCGTCATTTCTTTGGTATCTGTTGTTTCTGTCATTTTTGTCATTTTTCCAATCGACAGTATTAGTCTCATATACTGCATGATAATTCTATTTATTCTTCAAATTTATACTACATTCTACCGTGGAATGGGATTTGATGTCACATATGGCACACCATCAAGCTTGATCATTATTCATATTGTAGGGACAGTCTTTTGTTGAATGTGAGTCGTTTTCTTGGAAAATGCCGCATAAGCATTTTGTTTGTACAAACCAAACATCCTGTCATCGGTAATCATGTCGACAGTAATATTTTGTATGGCCTAATGTTGAGAATTTTTTACACCATAGGTCGGATTCTCCAAGGCTGATTTCACAAATGTATTTTTGCATATTCTCAAGTTGTTATTCAATGCGTCAGTTGACAAGAGCTGTACGATAATCATCATCCATTTCTATTTGTAATGCTTTTGTCAATGTATCTTCATACATAGTAAAATCGTGTAAACGAATGTGCATTCTAATTTTCTGTTGTAATCCAGCCACGAACCATTGGATCAATAAATTTTCTTCAATGTCATACTCAATCTGGCTCAGCAAGTCTTTGAATCTTTTGTCGTAGTCTTTGACAGTTTCTGTTGGCTTTTGAGAAGTGGTTTTCAATTTCTTAGCAACTAGATACTTTGCATCATGATTTTTGAAGAAAGACATAAATTGCTATTTTATTTGGGCCTTCATTGTAGTAGGTGTTCTTTCTATATAAGTCATGTACCATGTAAGAGATCTTTTTCAAAGGGCACTAAAAATTTGTGCCAATTGTCGATCTTCACTGGAGATGGCTTTGACCTCCCATATTGACTCACAGACAAACCAATGTCTTCTAGGATCTTCGTCTCCTTCATAGAAGGGAAGGTGTGTTGTTAAGTGCACCATATCTGTTACAATTTCGACCTCCAATATAAATGATGGTGATGGTGGATTACTTCCGGTGGAAAAAATGATATTACAGTTGTTTTCAACAAGTACTATTTCTTGATGTGGATTAACATGAGTTAATGCTCATTCTTCGCTTTTGACAGCAGTGTATCTAGATTCGGTCGGTTCTGTAGCCTCTGCCGATACCCATGTAAAGTTATGTTCTATTTGGGTTGTAATTCTTTTCATAGTTTTCGACTGGCTCAATGAATCACTCAATGTTGGAAGTGGCTGGGGGGGATTTCTCATGATCTGAATAGAGTAGATGAAAACTACGGTTGGAAAATTGGGGTTGAAAAGTGACCCAATTCCCTTCTTGCGATTGATTGATCAATTATATATCAACCTCATTATCTTCGTCATTCCATCGACTCCAGATTCCATATTGACCAGCGTGAAGTCCTAATTCTTCTTTGAAAATTTCTTTCACTTCAGAACTATGAGTCAAATGTAACGAGGAATGCAAAGTTGTAACCTTGGGTATACTCACCTAGAGAGTGCTTCCATGCTCCATCCACAGGTATTCATCCATCGGTGACAGGTCTTCATCAACTCCGTCTTTTTTGTCGAGCTTGACTAGACTCCGACGAATTTCATGCTGCATCTATCACTATACCCGACCTTCCTTTTTTCTGGAGCGCACTAGCCTGCTCCCTTAACTCCTCGCGTTGCTTCCTCCTCTTTTCTCGTTCAATATTTTGGATATACGGAGTGATTTTGTGTATCATTATTATATCATTGTTAATTTTTTGGGATTTCTCATTGTTGGCCATATCGTGTTCTCATGTGTCGACTGCCATTCATCTATTCCATTAGGGATGTGGTCGACTACCCCCCCATTTCTGACCCAAAATATCTTTAGAGAACTAGGGTGATGCAGTATTTCATTTGCTCAGGAAGTATTCCCACCCTCTCTCTTGCACAAATTTTTCCCACTTTTTTTTTTCTTCCCAGTTCGTATTCAGGAGTGGTGATAACAACCGTGGTCAAGGTTCGCCCCTTTGTTAATCAAGAATTTTAACAAAAGAGTCGGTAAATAACATAGAAATTGGTCTGTGAGGTTGTTATAGAACCTTTTCTTCATGTTATCGATAGATACTCGTTCCTCAATTGCACATTCTTCACAAAACACATCGGCAATTCTTTCGCACCATTCAAACAAATTTGTGTGGCCTCCTTTGGTTAATGCTTCGATCAATTGTCAATGTTTTTCATTTTCATGTCTTTTCATCCGGGAGCTTATTCAATGCGAACGACATGAACTCAATGTACTTTTCATGTGTTTCAGAGAAGAAATTCTCCCTTTCTTGAACAATAATCAACTTGTTTCTTCTAGCATAATTTTGCAGATAGTTTGCTATCTTTCTCTCCCACCATTCCTTTATCTCGTGTTATGATATCATTTGATCATGCTCATTATCGTCCTATGCATGTATCACCAGCAATGGAACCAATGTTTTAGTTGAGTGGATTGCATAGTTACCAGCGATACATGTTATAGTATAAACAAGCAAGTATAAAGATAAGAACAATAGATAAGTAATGGCGATGGAATCAACAAGTATTTCTATTACTCAACAAGAACATGTACAGAGATGATTGAAAATATATCACAACATATCTTATATCCGACTCTTCAGCCTATTTATACAGTTTACAGACAGTTACATAACTACCTGTCGGTTCAACTGACCGACTCGACATGCAGTGATCGAGATAATGTTCCGACATGTTTTACAAAGTAGTCGATTGGAGGATCTAGTAGGGTGACCGAATAGGCTCCTCCAACAACACTTCAAGGTCAAAACAAATAATTGATAGTCTTAAATACTTCTTGGAATAGAGACTATCGTCAGAAGAGCAACAAAAGTGGGTAACCAAGATGTTCGGGTATGAATTTTAAATCATATATAGAAAGGAGAAACATAATGTGGTGGCAGATGCACTCTCTAGAAAAGATGAAGATGTTGGGGCATTACTTTGTTCCATTTCCATTCTACAACCAGATTGGGTAGTAGTGACAAGGGAAGAATGGAAAAATGACCTATCGGTGTGGATGCTCATTCAAAAGCTACAAAATGATCCTAGTGTATCATATCCTTTTGTGCAGAAAATGACTCACTATGGTATAAGGATCGCTTATATTTATGCAAAACTCCCAAATCAAGCAGAAGGTCCTTTCAGAATTACACGCCTCTCCTATAGGTGGGCACTCTGGATTCCTGAAAACTTACCATAGGGTCAAGCAGTATTTTTTTTGAGAATTTCTTTCATCTAATGTTCAAAGGTTCGTGGATGAATGGTTTTCCAACAGAATAAGGGTGAAACGGTTAAGACCACAGGACTTATACAACCATTAGACATACCTTGCCGGTGCTAGCAAGAAGTCTCCATGGATTTTATCATAGGTATACCCAAGTATAAAGGAAATTAATGTTATTATGGTGGTTTTTGATAGACTCACGAAGTATGCACACTTTTGTGCACTCTCTCACCCTTTTAATGCAAGTATAGTAGTGACATCCTTTATGGAAACTATTCATAAGTTACATGGAAATCTGAAGATTATTGTAAGTGATAGAGATCCAATTTTCACTGGAAAATTTTGGACTAAATTATTTTCTTGTTTGGGTAATCAATTGGCTCACAGTTCATCTTATCACCCTCAATATGATGGGAAAATTGAGATAGTGAACAAGTGTTTGGAAGGTTATCTTCATTGCTTTGCATCTGATAAAAAAACACAATGGGTGAAATGGTTGTCTTTGGAAGAATGGTGGTACAATACTTCCTTCCATACATCATCAAAAATATCTCCATTTATGGCACTTTATGGGTACCAGCCTCCATCCATCACATCTCCCTTAAGAGGGAAACATAAATTTCAATCCATGGAAGATCACGTAGAGCACCGACAATAAGTTCTCCAGATACTTAAGGACAACTTGGCTATGTCAAAAAACAGGATGAAACAACAAGCTAATCAACATTGCAGTGAAATGAGTTTTGAAGAAGGGGATTGGGTATTTCTGAGGCTACAACCTTACAAGCAGATGTCTCTCAATAAACTAAATAAGGATAATAAATTATCACCCAAGTATTATGGTCCTTATAAAGTGTTGCAGAAGATTGATAGTATGGCTTACAAGTTGGAACTCCCTTCATATTCAAGAGTACATCCAATTTTCCATGTTTCTTGCTTAAAGAAGGTAATAGGAGACAAGATCCAAATTCAAACAATATTGATGGATCTTGATGAAGGCAAATTCATATTTGAACCTGAACAAATCACTGAAATAAGGACCAAACAACTACAAAATCAGGCTATTACTGAGTACCTCATAAAGTGGAATAACTCACCAATTGAAGATTTGACATGGGAAGATGAGTCCTTCATACAGAGGCATCCATAACTAATCAAGCATTGAGGACAACACTTGTCTGAATGGGAGGGGCATGTTAATCCCTAAATATGGGCACATTCCCCCCTATATTGTGGTTCATTACATTAGTTTTGATGTCGGATTTGGTCCATTACCGGTATTTATCATTAGTATGGTTATATTAGTTACATTGGTTTGGGTCAGTTAGTTGGGATTGTACCCCTTCGTCTCCTATATATAGGAAGGAGACCTTTTCATTTGGAGTATCTTGTCTTGTCTTGTTTTGTGTAGTTAGTACATTGTATAAGGAGGTTGCCGCCTCGGAGAGGCTTGTTATTAAGATATTTTCTTCAATAAAGTCGTGGAGTACTCTTTTTGATCTATTTATGCTCTTTTCATGCTCTTTTTGGAAATTTGTTGCATAGCATATTACCTACAAGAGGATTAAAATCTCAATCATTTGTCCCCGCTACCACTAAATCTTGTAGGTACAGTTCACATAACAAGTTATGATATTCTTCACCACATTCATGATAAACATCTACAAATTGATCCTTAGTGTCTATGTACCACTTATTACCAATGACCAAAGCCATTTCTTGTGAGGAGTCAAGATGAATCTTCAAATATATGGCATACATAGGAGATGGAGCTAAATATGCTCTCATCATGTGTCCAAGATGACACAGATATTACTTGTCAGTTTTGAGCATCTTAACCTCTTGTTTTAACTTTGTAATTTCCATCTCTTCTTGCTGAATTCTGATTCCTTCTACCTTCTTCTAAGGTTCAACTACCTCTTGTTGTTCCATAAGTTTATTATCATGTTTATGCAAAAATACCACTTGGGATTCCCATTGCAGCAATTTTTGTTCCATATTCTCCACACTTGCATTTTTAACTTGAATATGAGAATTTCCTTCTTCTACAATCTTCTCAACCTCCAAAATCGATGTCTCAATTTCATGTGCTACCTCGTTCAACTTGTTATCATCACATGAAGTGGATGATAACAAGTTATTTTGTTCATCAAGTCCCTGTAAAAGGGTCTGTAACCCTTCTTTGCATTGTTGTATCTTCAACTTTTCCTTTAGTTCAGTCAATTCCTATTGTAATTTTTGATTAACCGTTATCAACCTTCATTTTCCCTCTTTGTCTTTTGATAGGATTTTCTAAGATGCATGATAAGGAAAATAGGTTTCTTTTTAGGAAACATTGTGTGTGCTTCTTCGTACCCTGGCCAACTGGAGTCAATTCCTCTGTTGCATTGCATTCCTCCATCACTCCATTATATTTCCCCTACTCTATTTCAAAAGATATGCCCATTAATTATTGTTGAATGGCTTCATTGAAGCGATTCCTCCTTGTTAAGATTCAATATGCTAAGGTAGATAACATCAGTATTACATTCAATTTCACAACAATAGCATATACAGGGTCACTGAAAGAACAACAAGCACAACATAAACACAAGAGACACAGATTTATCCTGGAAAACCCTCATGGGGTAGAAAACCCGGCAAAGCTTCCTCAATATAGATGACCAACAAATACAAATATGTAATCCGCAAACATGAGCTCCTTCTCCTCCATAGAAGATCTCTCTCTCTCTCTCCCCTATGTGCCAATCACAAGTGAGTGAATGAGTGATAAAATGAGGAACACATATCCTCTATTTATACTCATCTTCTAACTGAATTTTCACCCTAACTGGGCCGACCTCTCCTAAGAGAGTCTAATAACCCCTAAACAACTAAATCAAGGCCGACCCCACAAGGGAGGTCTAATAACCCTAGTTACCACATTCTCTCATAGGAATAAACATCTCCAGATATACAATAGGGTCTCCATGGAGGAATGAAACATCTCCGGAATAATAAAGTACAAATATAATATTCTTAGAAGTTACAATATCTCAACACTCCCCCTTAACGAGAAGGATATTATAACAACATCTGCAGGAGCAAGGAGTCATCAACTACATGATACATGGTACATCTATAAATCATTGGAAGCTTTCTTTAACATCATCAGTAACTCAACCAGTTACTGGAACATCTTCAAATATTCAATATTGGAACATCTTCAGTATTAAGTCTTCATCTTCTGCAACATTCGAATAGCTATAGAAATATCATAATCTGGATCTCCTCAATCGAAAACATCAACATCTAGATCATCTCGATCAACAACATCATCTGGATCTCTCGATCAACAGCATCATCTGGATCTCCCGATCAACAACATCATCATCTGTATCTATCGATCAACAACATCATCTGGATCTCTCGATCAACAACATCATCTGAATCTCTCGATCAACAGCATCATCATCTAGATCTCCCGATCAACAACATCATCTGGATCTCCCGATCAACAGCATCATCATCATCTGGATCTCCCGATCAACAACATCATCTGGATCTCTCGATCAACATCATCATCTGGATCTCCCGATCAACATCATCATCATATGGATCTCCTGATCAACATCATCATCATAGAAGCATACTCTGCAATACACATGATCCAATTACGGGATGATCAATCCCTCTCACTTTAATACACCTCTCATGTCTATGGACGATGCAATCCAGATCTACTTATAGGATGATCAATATTGATCCATTTAAGACACCTCTCATGTCTATGGACAATACAGTCCAGATCTACTTACAAGATGATCAATCCCGATCCATTTAAGACACCTCTCATGTCTAAGGACGATGCAGTCCTGTCATGTAGATTTTGAACTAACTATTCAGGGACGATGGAGTCTTGATCCATTTAAGACACCTCTCATGTCTAAGGACGATAGAGTCCTATCACGTACATTTTGAACTAACTGTTCAGGTACGATGCAGTCCTTAACCATTTAAGACACCTCTCATGTCTAAGGACGATACAGTCCTGTCACGTACATTTTGAACTAACAGTTCAGGGACGATGTAGTCCTGATCCATTTAAGACACTTCTCATGTCTAAGGACGATACAGTCCTGTCACGTACATTTTGAACTAACTATTCAGGGATGATGCAGTCCTGATCCATTTAAGACACTTCTCATATCTGAGGATGATATAGTCCTGTCACGCACATTTTGAACTAATTTTTCAGGGACGATGCAGTCCTGATCCATTTAAGACACCTCTTATGTCTAAGGACGATACAATCCTATCACGCACATTTTGAAATAACTGTTCAGGGACGATGTAGTCCTGATCCATTTAAGACACCTCTCATGTCTAAGGACGATATAGTCCTGTCACATACATTTTGAACCAAACGTTTAGGGACGATGCAGTCCTATCACGTCTACTTAGACAAAGTCTAAGGACCACTTTCAAGAGACATATGTCTACGGATCAATTCAGGGACCAAATTCCAGGGATGATACAATCCCTCTCATCCACTAGGGACCACTTCTCGGAGACATATGTCTATAGATAAATTCAGGGACCAAAGTCCAGGGATGATACAATCCCTCTTGTCCACTAGGGACCACTTCTCAGAGACATATGTCTACGGATCAATTCAGGGACCGAAGTCCAAGGATGATACAATCCCTCCTCGTCCACTTAGACAAAGTCTAAGGACCATATATCGACCTCATCATCGAAATCGGTAACCTCATCATCGACCTCATCGTCGAAACAGGTAACCTCATTATCGACCTCATCGTCGGAACAGGTAACCTCATCATCGACACAAGTGTCCTCATCATCGATACAAGTATCTACATCATCGATACAAGTATCCTCATCATTGATACAAGTATCCACATCATCAATACATGTATGCTCATGATCGATACAGGTATCCTCATCATCGATGCAAGTATCCACATCATCATCGACCATGTCACTCCCCCTTTCGAGGAGGGTCCTTCTGAACTACACCAAGCTTGTCTAGAAATACTCAAACTTTACTCGAGACAAAGGTTTGGTCAATATATTAGAAATTTGTTCGTGAGTGCTCACATACTCGAGATTTATAGCTCCTTTCTGCACCATATCTCGTATATAAAAATATCGGATCTCTATGTGCTTTGACTTATCATGGAACACTGGATTTTCATTCATCTTGATACAACTCTGGTTGTCACACAAGATCACAGTGGGGTCCATCTCCAAGTCAAACAATCCTGATAACAACTTCCGAATCCATATCACTTCACAACTAGTAGAGCAAGCAGCTATATATTCCGCTTCAACTGTGCTGAGAGCCACACTAGACTGCTTCCTGCTAAACCACGAGATCATGGAAAATCCCAGACAATAACATCCTCCCGATGTGATCTTCCTGTCTGATACATTTCCTGCCTAATCAACATCTGTGTATCCATACAATCTGAAGTCATGATCTCCAATATAACATAGACTAAAGTCTATCGTACCCTTTAGGTACCTCATCACATGCTTTGTAGCAATCAGGTGAACATGCCTAGGTTCCACTAGATACCGACTCAAGGTGTTCACAAAAAAGCATATATACTTTCCCTGGTTGAGAAAGATTCCTTCTGGGCCTTTCTATACTTCCAGACCTAGGAAGTAGTGCATCAATCCGAGATATTTCATCTCAAATTCTGTAGCTAGCTTCTTCTTGCTTTCCATGATCTGTTCCTCATTCCCTGTCAGAAAGAGATCAACCACATACAGTAATAGTATGACAGGTTCATCATCCATAACCTTAAGGTAAAAGTTAGGATCAACTTTACTTTTGGTAAAGCCCAAGCTTGTCAAGAAGCTATCAATTCTCCCTCTGTGACTGAACATCATTCACACTCTGTATTGAGTGATCTTCTGCATATCTTATCCGTGCCATCTCTCATCAGATGGGTCTACTGATATGAGCCTCAAGATCATTCGAACTCTGTGGTGATTTCCTTCTTGCATCCATATAAGAGAAGAATTCCATTTGTATATAGACACCATCTTCAACCTTGTAGCAAAGGTTTAAATCCGCATCACCCATGGTGATCATCAAGCTCATCAAATGACTATTGATCCTGGGTACCCGTACATAGATTTCTTCAATTGAATCCTGGGAGTTTTCTCGATTCGTACTTCTTCTTCAATTACACCATTAAGAGAATGGTCTTATCTATCCACTTAAAGAAAAAATCTCGTCATGATCCTCTTCCTCTGTCTAAGAGAATCTTCTAGCCACGAGCCTTCTATATTAAGTTTGATTTGTAAGTCTTCTTGTTGAACATCCATCACTTGTTCGGTGTTCATCATCCTTCTTTTGTAGATCATATCACATGAACTTTCATACAAATCAAAGTTAATTAAATGATTAGTAATACTTCATAATCATCAAATCATGTTGACATGATAACCTATTATGCATACAGTTATGCAACTATCTTGACCAATACTTTGGCACAACACTTTTCCATATCCTGTATGCATATAGTGGTTATCTAGATGCCTTTCATCTCTACCAGAACATACTATCAAGAGTGTGCACAACTCTCAACATGTCAGCAAAGAGGTTTCATTCTAGATAAACAACAATGGAATGTTTGTCCAACTTACCCATCATATGCATATTAGTAGTATACAGTTCAATGCTATATGAATGCTTACACTTTGCATGATATATTCGAGAAATATCATTGACTATTAAATAACAACTCAAATACTTATCTTTTATGTTTGTGCAGTTGCCTCCCGCTTGATCTCTATATGTCTTTGAACTTCTATTCATTCTGTACCACTATGCATGCTTAAGTGTGCACTAGTGTCATCCTCATGATCTCCTACATAATCATACATTCATTAGTATAATCTCAATACTATCAAAACATTATGATTCTAAATAATATTAAGTATGTATGTTTCATGTCCCAAATTTGGTATTCGGTCACAATGGCCTAATCACATTGGTCCTATTCATTAGAGTTTGTCAAATTGATGCTAAAGGTCAAATAATTGCCAAGGAGGAAAATTATTAATTTCCTAGGTTGGGGTGGAAGCTTTGGGATTTGGAATAATGGGGATAATAAATGATGTTTGAACATTAGAATGGCATAAATATTTAATAAAGGAGCTAAATAAATATATACAAGTGAAAATCAAAGTGGCATTTCATCATGAAGACACATGGAGGAAGTGGGACCCACATATGGCTAGATTTCCCCACTACACTTGGCATCATTCTCTCACCAATTCGAATTCAAGGTGAATGGTAACATACTTGGGAAGGTCCAAAAGGTATTATTCATTGCATGACTCATCCAAGGTCGAAATATAGAGGAAGAGTAACTCCCATGGAAGAGGAAGAGGCAATTTGGATCTAGTGAGACACTTGGGCTAGATTCCCTAGCTCTATGACAACAATGATGACGATGCTATGACACCTATGACACAAATCAGACATGAAGGCTGACATATGACATATATGACATGTCAGGGCTAAAAATAGACTCCAAGAGGGTGCTCAAGGGTGTTAGGGCAGCTAAGATGCTTCCACATGTGATTTGGTGGAAGTGGGAGACTAGGAATTGTTGTACGAGTCGCGTTCATTGGAATCTCTTCCCAACTTGAGTTGGCATGAGTCTCTTGGAAGGAATTCGACCCATGGAGGACATTAGAAGTTTATAAATGTCAATAAAAAAGAAGGAAACCAGCTTTTGATGATTTTTAGAATTTGCAATTGCATTTGTGAAGAGGGAGAGCTAGTGGATGACTAATTTCTTGCCTTGGCCAATTTCGAGGGTGAAAGATTCCCATGCAAGTTGGTAATTGGAAAGGCCATTCAGACCTTTCATTTGGAGCTTTAATGGAGTCTTTATTTGCAGGTGTAAGCTACAGGTCAGCTCATGGTTTCTTCTATTGCAGCTCACTCCTTCAACCATTTCCATTTTTGATGGCATATTCTTGATCCTTGAGGGATGACGTTTTTGGTGAGCTATTGTACTCTTTGGGGGAGATTTTAATGCCCTATTTCTTTTGTAATATGAATTAAATACTCTTTTCTTCATCTCCAAAAAGTTTAAGGTCGAAATTCCAAGCACAAATGTATAAATCTAATTTTTAATGGAAGAACAATGCCATTTCCCCACTACCTTGTTGTGAACCAATGTATTGATGATGATTTCGAATGAATGGATGATTCTCTGATATATTTGTGATCAATATAATGCAATGGATGTATTATACAAGTTTCATGTACTGTACTTGAGCATTTGAAGCATTTTTACTCAGTTTAGTTGTATTGGGAGGTGAAATAGTGCCATTTCCCCACGGGTCGAATTGGGGATTTTTGCAGTTGAATGGGAGAGGGTGAGAATAGTTGTAATAATCCATTAATGGTGTATATGAGACTTTAATAACATAATTAACACCTTACATACCTATGTTCATAAATTTGAGTGGGTTTGGAGGCATTTGGGAAGCCATTTTCAGTAGTTACCCCATGGGGATTTGAACCCCAAATTACTAGTAAAATTGCATAATTGGTCCAAAATATTAAGAGAGTTTACAGAGGTCTTTTGGTGGCCATATGTCATCCATAAAAATAATATTCAAGTTATAATATCATTCATACACCTTCCTTGAATATTTGAAGGCATTTGGAGTCAATTTGAGACCTAGAGGCCAATACTAGTCAAAGGAAAATCACTAGTAACGTTACCTACATTGATCAGAATTGAAAGAGGATTTGCAGAAGTATTTTAAAGGTCCAAAGGAATCCCTGAAACACATATTTATGTTCTAATATCATTCATATACCTTCTCAGAAGATTTGGGATTATTTGGGGCAAATTTGGGACCTAGAGATCAAAACTAGTCAAAGGTCGAACTAAGGAAAAAAAGTGAAAAATTGCAATTTCAATAAAATTCCTAATAAGGGACATTACAATGGTAGCAGAGCATGGTCCTTGCACTTATGGATTAGGTACATACATTCAAGAATAATAGGTAGCCATGTCTTACTATTATGATGAATCCTATGAGTACAATTCTTATGAGGAATATGCAAATGCTTATGAGCAATATGAAGCAGAATGTGAATGGTACAAGGAAGAGATGCCATGATGCAATACTTCTTACAATTTCAAGAGAAATGAAGATTATTCTTATGACTTTAAATCTGATGAATATGAGTGTGTCACACCAACCAAGGATAATTCTATGAGTGAGTTCCAAAGATGGAGAGCAAAATATAAAACCTTGCCCCAACAATATCAAAAATATCAAGAATATCTTGCTTTTAGCAAAAATACACAAAATGCCATGTCTTTTGAGTACTATGCTGAACATGTTTTTGAAAATAGGCCCAAAAATGAAGATGTGGAGTTAGTGAAGAAAGGTTTATGCCCTTCTTGCAAAAACCTTTGGAGCGAGTATCATATATGTGTGCATGAAATGATGTCCTCCTTGAGGAGAGTTTTTGAGATTTATTCAAGAAGAGATTCCAAATATACTGTTCCTAAGGAAAACAAGGGGAAAAATGCATCAGCTTGCTTGAAGGATAAAAATGAAGAGACATCACAAGAGCATGAAGAAGATTCTATTGAAAATATGGAAGATCATTTCGAGACACCTTCTAGCTTAGACATGAACCAAAGAGCATCTCCTGATGGATGCTTAAACTATGAAGGAGTAACTACTGATGGGTGCTCACACCTCTATGTTGGTAACATAGAGATCATTTTTGAAAGTGTTGCTGCAAGCCCAAGTTCCATTAAGCATGATAATGAAGACCTTGTAGCAGTTGAAGAAGAACCAAGATCAACTTCCCCATCACCACTTGAGCTTCATGAAGTTGGTCCAAGAAAAAATGAAGAAGATGAGGAGGTTCATTTGCAAGAGCCTCATTTTCTTGAAGGGTCCTTAAATATGAATGAAAAGAAGATCCAAGATTCCCTTAGCATTCTCCATGACACTCAAGCATTGGTGTCAAATTCTTGTTGGAGAGCTACTTCATTGGAGGAAACATCCTTCATTGAAGACATGGAGAAGATTCAAAGAGCAATGTGCAACATCAAAGGTAATTTCATGTCTTTTCTTTTTGATAGAAACCATTTGTTTGAGCTTAATGAATTGTTACATGATGCATACTTGAAGAATAATGAGCATATTCATAAGCTCACAATTCAAAATGAGCAACTTCTTGAAAAGTTGCAAGATACTTGTTTTTCCTCCTATGTTTCAGATTGTCAAATGGTAGATTATTTGGAGGATTCTCATGACATGGTGGATCATGAGAAATGTGGGAATTTGAATGTGCTTAATGTGTTTGAAGATGAACTTGAAGAGATCCAAACACTTGATGTGGTGGAAGAGGAACTTGAATTGTCTCTTGATGAAGGTTATGCAATTTTTAAAGAAGAGCATGATTCCTCTACATTGGAACCAACATATGACAAAGGTTTCCCACTTTTGAAGGAGCTGCATGATACTACCCCCATGGATCCTTTCCATGATGAAAATTCTGCACTTTTTGATCATTTGGGTGAGTTAGTTCATTCTCCTACATCCTACAATTCCATGTTTTGCAGTATTAGTCTCAATGAAGTATGGGTGAAAGTGATCTTTTTGATGGTGCCACATGAGGAGTATGGAACTCCTAGATTTATCTTTTATGATGACATGGTTGGAGCACATTCTTCTTCACATTTGAAGCAACATTATTTGTCACTTTATGATGATGCAAATCTACATGGATGCACCTATGATATGCATTTGAGTAACTTGAAGACTCATGGTTTCTCTTGCTCAACACTTGATTCATTTGATGTTGGAGGAACTTCATCCAACACTTGGGAGAATAGATTTATGATTGGAGAACATTTTTGTTGGAAGCCACATACTTTGTTATATTTTTATGATTCTCACATTCATGTATGTATGGGTGAGACTTCACTGAGTCATTTGAAGTCTCCTTGTTTTTTCTGCTCATTATTTGGTTCAGATTTTAGTGGAGATTCTTCATTCACTTCTTGGATGAAAGAATACATGGTTGAATATTTTGATGCATATCACATCCTTTTGGAGCAACATTATAGGACATGGGATCCTCACCTATGTCATTGGAGCAGATTTGATTGGTCACTTGAAGCTTGTATGAACTTGGAAAATGGTGGTCTACTTGCTTGGAGGTATAAGCACTTTCATGACTCTTTGATGAAGCATATCCTTGATGTACATTTTCATTATGTTGTTATGTACTTTGATGATAAATATTTGGTACTCATGATGTTTGGAAGGATGCATACAAGAAAATGGGATCCAGGAATCCTCTTAACTAATGGTGTGGGTTGGAGAGCACTTTTAATTATTGGGGTGCAATACAAGCAATGGGACCCTGGAATAATTTTTATCTCATTGGTTTCATATTTTTTGGGGAAGCAAGCAGTATGGGAGATGGAGTCCCCACTTAATAAAGTGATTTTAATCAGAGTAGTGCAGCAGCAAGCATGGTGGTTCCTCTCTAAAATATTCATGGAAACTCAAAGACTCAAGGTTGGGCAATTCAATGGCAACTTCAAAGAATTATACAGAAAGCAGGTTCTTCAACACCCACGTTTAAAATTGCTTGAGGACAAGCAATATTGGGAAGGGAGGATTTTTCATGTCCCAAATTTGGTATTGGGTCACAATGGCCTAATCACATTGGCCCTATTCATTCGAGTTTGTCAAATTGATGCTAAAGGTCAAATAACTACCAAGGAGGAAAATTACTAATTTACTAGGTTGGGGTGGAAGCTTTGGGATTTGGAATAATGGGGATAATAAATGATGTTTGAACATTAGAATGGCATAAATATTTAATAAAGGAGATAAATAAATATATACAAGTGAAATCAAAGTGGCATTTCATCATGAAGACGCATGGAGGAAGTGGGACCCACATATGGCTAGATTTTCCCACTACACTTGGCATCATTCTCTCACCAATTCGAATTCAAGGTGAATGGTAACATAATTGGGAGAGTCCAAAAGGTATTATTCATTGCATGACTCATCCAAGGTCGAAATATAGAGGAAGAGTGACTCCCATGGAAGAGGAAGAGGCAATTTGGAGCTAGTGAGACACTTGGGCTAGATTCCCTAGCTCTATGACAACAATGATGACGATGCTATGACACCTATGACACAAATCAGACCTGAAGGCTGACATATGACATATATGACATGTCAGGGCTAAAAATAGACTCCAAGAGGGCAGTCAAGGGTGTTAGGGCACCTAAGATGCTTCCACACGTGATTTGTTGGAAGTGGGAGACTAGGAATTGTTGTACAAGTGGCGTTCTTTGGAATCTCTTCCCAACTTGAGTTGGCATGAGTCTCTTGGAAGGAATTCGACCCATGGAGGAAATTAGAAGTTTATAAATGTCAATAACAAAGAAGAAAACCAGCTTTTGATGATTTTTAGAATTTGCAATTGCATTTGTGAAGAGGGAGAGCTAGTGGATGACTAATTTCTTGCCTTGAACACATATTTCATTAAAAATGGAATTATACAAGGGATCTAGAATTTAGAACTTCAACAAGATTGAGTTTTCGAAAAATGAAAAACCAAAAAATTACTTAATTCACTCATTTCAATCTTTATATTCACCATTTTTTTATAATATTATCAATATAAGCTATATAAAATCAAATTTATATAAAGTTGAAGCATATCTTCCGAATATTAATCTTAGATTCCTTACAATATATATAAAATCAATCTACATTATTATTACAATATTATCATTATCATTAATTTACCATTTTCAATCTATATATTCACCATTTTTTTTACAATATTATCATTATAAGCTATATAAAATCAAATTTATATTAATTTGAAGCATATCTTCCTATGCTTAAACTTAGATTCTTTACATTATTTTATTATTATAATTTGTAATTTGTATTAATATTTCTTTCCTATTAATTTATCTAATGGCATTATTTGTATGTTGAAAGTATTAACCATTTTATTTATAATTTGATAAAGCATATATTGTGCATGTGTTGAATTACCATATTAGTAAGAGATTGTCGCCATTTTAAAGTGACCTAGAAAGCTATTTAATGACATAACAGTCAATGTGTTTGTTACTATAACAAATTTATGTATTGGCATAATAACTTAGTAATTCTCAATCTTGATAATGGATGGCTAGAACATGGGGGGTTTTGCTCAACTTCAAGAGACAACGAGAACTGGAAATGTCTAGGAATTAGGTGAAACCTCTAATACCATGAAGACGTATTAGCTCCTGTAGTCATTGTAATATTGTACTTGTGGATGATGACACTACCCCTAATAATCTTTAGAATATTGACTAGAAAAATAATCAATAACATATCTACGAGCAACAACATCGAAAATTAGGTCGTACTCTATTTTATTTTCTTCCCTTTATATGTATTGTCTATTGTATGCCTGAGGACATTTTTGTCAAGTATATAGCACAATAGATACTTAGGCACTTCACTTTTTCCCTTCATTTTATGGGATTATTATGAGCCCACAAGTTTCTACATGTTTTGGACATTGTTAACTATCAATTATTACTTTGGATTATGTTGATTGGTTAAGCCTAGATTCCTTTTTATAATATAAATATAATCATCTAACATTTAAAGAAATATTCATTATTCAATACTACTATATATTATGATATGTGGTTGGCACTATTTTAGAGCCAACAAGAGAAAATATTGTATTGGATAAAGTCTAAGTATACCGATTAAGGTCAAAAAAATTTATTAATTAGAATATAAATTTTATGGTACAATTGGTTTTTTTTCAAATACATGAAGAAAGAGGGAAAACCCATTCTAGTTATTGCAAGTGTCCAGCATTTATTTTTGAAATGTTTGAACATATTACATTGAAAAAACATTAACTAGCTACTCCCATAGTAAAGTTTTTATAGACAAAGTCTATAATATGTTGTATGTCCAGTATTTATTTTTGAAATGTTTGAACATATTACATTAAAAAACATTAATTAGCTATTCCCATAATAAAGTTTTTATGGACAGTCTATAATATGTTGCTTGTAAGTGCTTTACTGGACTACATTTGAAATCAATGAATTAGAATAGAAACATTGAAGTACATTTTTGTTTCTTACAAATACAAAAGTGAAAACCCACTAAACTTATTAAAAGTGCATTTAACAATCAATTTTTTTTATAAGTATCTGTGTGTCATTTAACAATCAAAATCAAATTATTATGAATTTTTATTATGAATAACACTGCTGAATTCTGCAGTCTTTGGCAAGGATTAAATATTGCGCGTGATCAAGGAATTAGCAATTTAACAGTCTTTGGGGACTCCAGGATTCTGATCAGAGCCCTCATAACCAAGAAGACCCCTCCGAATGTCAAACTGCGCCATATATTTCAAAGAATTCTTCAGGTGAGCAAACATTTCCAAAAAATCAGATTTTACCATGTGCTTCGGGTGCTGAATAAGCAAGCAGACATGGAAGCAAACAAAGGGGTCGAGCTGGCTCAAGGCATATTAAGCATAGATGGCTCGCGTCAGCGATGTGACATCCCATAGCTGCAGGGGATCCTGTATCTTCTCACAGCACGCTCTTTGGCTTCCCAAAACACGTTTTTCATGCGAATGCAGAGATTCCCTGCACCACAGCTCAGAGACAGGTCCTTGCGCCCTCGGGAGTCTCCCTGTATGCTCTTAAAGGAGCTCCTCCCCTGTCTCGAACTCATTCCTCTCTATCAGCAAGCTCTGCTAATAGGCTTAAGGTATCAAGCATTTCGAGTTCCCTCTGTCAAGTCCGAGCTCAGATCAAGGTTCGCGGTGTGCTCCTGAACTAGATGGCGTCGAACAGCTCTTCGAGCTCCGGATTCACAGCGGAAGAACGGATTGGAGCCCTGGAAACTGCCCTGGGGCGTCTGAGGGCAAAGCACGATGACCAGAAAGCAAAGTTAGAGGCGCTCTCCAAGGCAGGAGAGAAAACCTGGGACCTGTTGAACAAAGAACTCATGCAACTCCGGGCAGACTTCTCTGAACAAATGGATGATATGAAAGATGAGACGCGAACTGGTTTCAAGGATGCTGCGAACACTCATGGCAACTTCGGCCATAGGATCGCAGCACTTGAAGCTGAAGTCACCACTCTGAAAGCTAAGCTGGAAAAATGAATATCGCTCCAGCAGTACAATACGCCTTTCTCCTCTGTTATAGCTAAATAATATCTGGCATTTGGGAGTAGTGGAGCCCTGCCAAGTTTTGGGCGATCTCTGTAAGCTCGCTGTACTTCTATGGAGGTGTACTGTATCTGGGAACTCTATGTAATTAGCATTCGGTTGCTCAATACCGGCACTAATACAATCTACCCCTATGTTACTGTCAAAAGAAAAAACAATCAAAATCAAATTATTATGAACTTTTATTGGTAATTTTTATTGGAAACATTTTACAGATGTCAAAAGAAAATATTTTATAAGTCAAGGCGTGTTTTTTAATGATCAAAATAAATAATTTTGTTATGAATTGGAATAGAAACAAACTAGTACAGTTTAATTTATTTTATTATAATATATATTCATGAAGTGTTTGAATGTATTATATTGAAAAGAATACGAATTAGCTAGCCCAACATTATCGTTTTAATAGATCGTATCTAGAAGATGATGCTTTTAAATGTATTATTGAACTTGATTATCCAAGTTTGATGGAGTGAGAAGTTATGTCGATCTAGACAAAGCATTGGAATTTGTAATTTCCATGTTAGATATTGTTTGGTGTTTGAACGTATTACATTGAAAACAATGCTAATTAACTCCAATATAGTTTTAATATGCCAAATTGACTCGAGTATAGTTTTAATAGGCCAAAACTAGAAGATATTGATTTTAAGTGCATTATTGGACTTGATTATCCAAGTTATGGGAGAAGTTATGTTAATATAAACAAATCATTGAAAGTTTAATATTTCATGGTGTCATGTAATTTGCATGATGTATCGTCACATGAATACATTGCAATTTAAACAAAATTTTCATATTTGTACCAAATAATATAAAACTCCCCAAATAAATTTGAAGAAAATATTCAATATACAAGAAAAATTGAAAAAGGTTTCTTCATGTATTAATTGGTCCTCCAAAGAACATAATTACATCCATGAATCATCTCCACCTAATCTCATGTTATTCGTTCAAGTAGGTCAAGGACAGCATGTACACCATGTTTATTTATCTTGGCCTTCTTGCAATGTTCTTTCTTAGCCATCCATGCCCAAACTATGGTATCAATTGGAATAGATCCAAGCTCTATGTCATCAGGATTTGGTACCCAATATTCCTCTAATACTTTTCCATTGTATTTCCCTGAACCGGGCTTCCACCAATCAACTTTAACATGAAGAGTATCACTTTCATCATCTTGAAATATATTTGAGGTGGCTTTTGCCATCCAAATCATCTCCCCTTCTTCCTCGTTTCCTGATCTAACTAGCAACATCTTTCCTTTCTCAACATCATTAATAGGGTTGAATGTTGTCTTTGGCTTATTGCACTTGGGTCCAACATACACAGGTTCACCTGTCATAGTATCAAAATCTCCATCCATAATATTTGAGATTGCATGAAGCGCATTACGACCAACATCTGGAGTTTGCCTTGTCTTGGGCCAGAAATCCTCAGAAGATGAATCATGATCATTGTAATCTTCATATAAAGTATCAAGAACTCTTTCCCAATACTCTACCTTATTTTTCCATTCTGGTGTAACAATTGGCAATTCCTCACCACCCATTGTGTCTTTCCACATTTTTATGTATGATGTTATTCCTTATTTTAGTTCTTTTAAATAGATTTCATTCTCTTTGGAATGTAAGAAAGATGGATTCCCTATGGGCAGTTTAGATCGACCTTCATCGTTTGTATTCCATAACTCAACTGGTTCTGACCACTCAACATCTCTTATGGATTCTTTATATCTTAATACCGGAACATCATTGAGTACAAGAAATTGGAAGTACTGAACATTAAGATGTCCAACTAGTGCATTTTTTCCTTCCTTGATGTATCCATTAAGGAAGCTTTTGAAGTCATACACCTTATCAATCAGTTTAGGTGGAAACACTCTTTTTTCTTCAATTTTGCGATATGTATCCATCATCTCAGGTAGAGAATACATATCTTTACTTTTCAAGCTGGAAGACATTCTCCCATAGGTCCCATCTATGTCTTCATGGGTGTGTCCCACGAGCAAGAACCCAACCTCAATAGTGATGAAGACACCAAGTGCAGTGAGAAGTGATAGAAACATGAAAAGATAACGGTTTTTATTATCACTTGCTGCATTATCCAATTGTAACAATAAATGTGGAGGAAGAGGTTTAAAATCGATATCTTGATTTTCTAATCTTCCATGAGATAAAAATTCATCCTTGTACACTCTACATTTTGAGTAAATAGAGGTGTCAAGTAATGCATTTGAAAGTGGGCTTCTTGAACTTCCACTCTCATAAAGAAGATCACCATACATATCAAGATGTGGGTCTTCAAGGTCCCTAAAGCACTTAGCAAGTGATGTAATGGTAAATTGTGATCCCATATGTACAAATGGTAGGGAGAAATGACCAAAACCTCCTGTCTTATGGCCATGTGTTAGCATACCTGTCAATGACAAACCCAAGTTTATTCCTACAATAGATTTTGATTTGACGCGTAGCCTTGGAATTGAAGTCTTTGTTTTATCCATTTTATCATGGATAATACTCAAATACTCCTTTGGAAACCTCTCTGACATGATTATGTGGGCATAGTAGCAATGTCTTCCGCACATAACGATCTTGTTATGTTTGTTCAATCTAGCGCGTGCCGTTTCTTCCAACTCTTTTGTAGTTGCTGACTTCATTTGTGCTTTCAACACAATACATTCACCACATTTACTGAAGTTGGTGTTCTTTGAGAATGCCACGTCTCGAAAATGAGTGTTCCAAATCTTGCTCATTGTTGGTTGTGATATTAATGGACAATTGAGCTTTTCCAAACCCACATTGATCTCTTTTAACAAAGAGCTTTGTGTGTAAGTCGAAGGCAACAATCTTAGAGGAGAAGAAGTTCCATCTGCTTCGACTTGACGTGTTTGGTTTGGCGAAAAATCTAAATTGTCCATTACAATTTTATGCAGTATTTCTATGGCCGCCACAGTTTGTGCACGTGCTTTACATCTATTGGTGTTACCATGAATGGATTCCTTATGTCCTTGTTCAAAATTATGTTGGTAGCTATAGAAGGTGCTTTGAGGAATCTTATGTATCTTGTACCATGCTTTCTTACAAATAACATTACCATCAAATCTCATGTCCTTTACTTTTCTAGTAATAGGAGGTAGGCCATGGCCATGGCTCATTGACATGATAGTGTTTGAAACAAGTGAATTCAATACAAATTCCCTGATACCATTTTTCTCTTTGCATTCCATATCCCTTCTAGCATTTGCAATGGCATTCCTATCCACATGTTGAAGACAATCTTGTTTACAACATTCATCTGCAGCCAAAAGTCGGACTTCTTTCTCTTTATCTATCTTGGTTTGACGTTTTGCAACTTTTTCTCTTGTCATAGCTCGTTTAATCTTTTTATATGGCCTCGATGCATTAAAAACATTGACATCTTGATCTTTTTGATTATAAAGATCCCCATCCCATTGGTATAAAGGACTTGTATCCTCTATAACATCCCATATCAGCATTTCCATGGGTGGCTCTTTGTACTTTGTCTTGACCCTTAACATCTCACCTATGTTGTGCACCAATTTATGTATTGGCCATCTAACCAATCCATGTATAGACTTATCCCCAATCTTGCATCTTTCACAATACCCATGTATATCTTCCACAAAAACACCAAAGTTATCTTCACCTAGTGTTTCACCCACAACCATGTCATCCTCATGGACATTAACTATCATTCCTTTGGCAATGCACATAATTGTTCCTATGCATCCATGTGTAAGAGAAACCCTTGTACATGTGAATGCAGCCCTATCTTGTGGAATATTTATGGGTTGATCTTCACAATGAGGTTTCAAATCTATTTCTGGCCAAATCTCATAAGATTCTATTGCACCCCCTAGTGTTTCCTCAAATCCAGTTGGATGTGGTAAAGGAGCATCATTTTTTAACACCACCTCAATTCTAACCACTATGCATCCTTTCTTTACAATCTTTCCATGAACCTTATTCGCAAGCTCTGTATTGAATATGGAGCCCTCACCCACCTTCACTCCATGTTGTAAAAGATCTACTTTGTCTCCAATAGAAAATGTTGAACAAACATTTGCACCTGTACACCAAACATAACAAACTTAGTATTTTCTCAAAAAAAAATTCAATAAACTATGAATAATTCTTAACACATGCTTTGGTATTTGATTTACCTATGGTGTGCCTCAAATCTGTAGTTCTCCATGGATGTGTGTCCCCTTCATCAACATATTCCACAATCAAATGTGGTTGAGTGACATCAATTATCAAAACCATAACATAACCTGCAACAACCATTCCTCCACCATAATAAGTTCCAACTTCTGTAGATTCAACCTTTCCTAGCCCAATAACTTGACCATTAACCAGGAGGTCAACATAGTCCCCTTTTGTGAAAATTATACTTGCAGCCCTATCTTGTGGAATATTTATGGGTTGATCTTCACAATGAGGTTTCAAATCTATTTCTAGCCAAATCTCATAAGATTCTATTGCACCCCCTAGTGTTTCCTCAAATCCAGTTGGATGTGGTAAAGGAGCATCATTTTCTAACACCTTCTCAATTCTAACCACTATGCATCCTTTCTTTACAATCTTTCCATGAACCTTATTCCCAAGCTCTGTATTGAATATGGAGCCCTCACCCACCTTCACTCCATGTTGTAAAGGATCTACTTTGTCTCCAATAGAAAATGTTGAACAAACATTTGCACCTGTACACCAAACATAACAAACTTAGTATTTTCTCAAAAAAACATTCAATAAAGTATGAATAATTCTTAACACATGCTTTGGTATTTGATTTACCTATGGTGTGACTCAAATCTGTAGTCCTCCATGGATGTGTGTCCCCTTCAACATATTCCACAATCAAATGTGGTTGAGTGACATCAATTATCAAAACCATAACATTACCTGCAACAACCCTTCCTCCACCATAATAAGTTCCAACTTCTGTAGATTCAACCTTTCCTAGCCCAATAACTTGACCATTAACCAAGAGGTCAACATAGTCCCCTTTTGTGAAATTTATACTTGCAGCCCTATCTTGTGGAATATTTATGGGTTGATCTTCACAATGAGGTTTCAAATCTATTTCTGGCCAAATCTCATAAGATTCTATTGCACCCCCTAGTGTTTCCTCAAATCCAGTTGGATGTGGTAAAGGAGCATCATTTTCTAACACCTTCTCAATTCTAACCACTATGCATCCTTTCTTTACAATCTTTCCATGAACCTTATTCCCAAGCTCTGTATTGAATATGGAGCCCTCACCCACCTTCACTCCATGTTGTAAAAGATCTACTTTGTCTCCAATAGAAAATGTTGAACAAACATTTGCACCTGTACACCAAACATAACAAACTTAGTATTTTCTCAAAAAAACATTCAATAAACTATGAATAATTCTTAACACATGCTTTGGTGTTTGATTTACCTATGGTGTGCCTCAAATCTGTAGTCCTCCATGGATGTGTCTCCCCTTCATCAACATATTCCACAATCAAATGTGGTTGAGTGACATCAATTATCAAAACCATAACATAACCTGCAACAACCCTTCCTCCACCATAATAAGTTCCAACTTCTGTAGATTCAACCTTTCCTAGCCCAATAACTTGACCATTAACCAGGACGTCAACATAGTCCCCTTTTGTGAAAATTATACTTTCCATTGTCGTTCCTACAAATTCTGTAACACACAATTGAATTATAATTTGTAGTTAAGGTTAAACCATGTAAAGTGTGCTCTTATATTTTAGGCAAAACACAATCTACAAAAAAATAATGTACTTGTAATAGCTAAAAAGGGTATGGCATCATTTTGTTGTGCAAATTAAACCTTGTTCCCCACCATTTAGTCCCCACCGCCAAAAGGGACTTTACATATAAATTATGATGGAGCTACAAAGCGTAATCAAAACAAGATTGGTTATCAATGTATATAATCTTAATACAAACACAAAACTATTCTTAGAAAAACTTGTAAAAATGTTTAAAAATTTTCCATACTTAAGAACTTGTAATAGTATTGAAGGTAGTTATTAAGTAGGTTGGAATCCAGCCATGATCGATCATGCAAGTTTGTATAATCATGGAACTTGTAATAGTATTGAAGGTAGTTATTAAGTAGGTTGGAATCCAACCATGATTGATCATCCAAGTTTGTATAATCATGTCTCACTGAGATTTATTTTTTGTATCAATTGTTCAAAGTAAATTCAAATATCCTTGATTGGAGTCATCCCTATTTTAAGTACTCCCGAAAATAGTTATTTGGTGTCATCTAAACCTATATTGTAGATTAGTGAAGAATAACATCTATATGGAACTAGAGTCCTACAAAATCCCAAGCCACTATTAGTATACTAATACATAATAGAAGTTTTTTGAATTATAAGCGACTCCTAGCTTAGCGACTACTAATACATAGCGACTACTAGCTTTCCTTCTAGCATAAGCATTTCCTTCTAGCATAAGCACACATGCTTATGCTAGAAGAAAAGCTAGCACTCATTAGCTTTCCAGAAGAAAAACCCTAGGCATGGTGATTGGTGGTTGCTAAGTTATACCTTGGTCTTCTGCCATGTACTCTATTTTGAAATAAGCACATGGCACAAAATCAAGAAATGCTAGAGACTCCTAGCGTTCATTCTAGCCTAAGCATTTCCTTATAGCATAAGCACACACATTTATGCTAAAATGAAAGCTAGTAGTCGCTAGCTTTCTAATAGATAAACCCTGGGCATGGTGATTGGTGGTTGCTAGCTTATACCTTGAGCTTTTCTTCTTGCATAAGCATGTGTTTATGATAGAAGGAAATTCTTATGCTACAAGGAAAGCTAGCAGTCGCCAGCTTTCTTTGATCTGTTGCCATGTTCTTATTTCAAAATATAGCACATGACATGTGTGGTTATGCCAGAAGGAAATGCTTATGCTAGCTTTCCTTGATCTTGTTCCGTGTTCTTCTTTCAAAATAGAGCACATGGCACAAGATAAAGGAAAGCTAGCGACTGCTAGCTTTCTTTCTAGCATAAGCATTTCCTTCTAGCATAAGCACACATGCTTAGAAGGAAAGATAACAATTGCTAGCTTTCTAATAGAAAAACTCTAGCCATGAAGGACAGCTAGTAGTCGTTAGCTTTCCAATTGATAACATTGTCCGTGGTGATTGGTGGTTTCTAGCTTATACCTTCAGCTTGCGCCATCTGCTCTATTTTGAAATAAACACATGGCACAAGATCAAGGAAAGCTAGCGACTGCTAGCTTTCCTCCTAGCATAAGCATTTCCTTCTAGGATAATAACACATACTTATGCTAGAAGGAAAGCTAGCAGTCGCTAGCTTTCCAATACAAAAATCCTGTCCATGGTGATTGGTGGTTGCTAGATTATACTTTGAGCTTGTGTCATGTGCTCTATTTTGAAATAAGAACATGGCAACAGATCAAAGAAAGCTGGCGACTGCTAGCTTTCCTTGTAGCATAAGAATTTCCTTCTATCATAAACACACATGCTTATGCAGGAAGGAAAGCTAACAGTCGCTAGCTTTCCAATACAAAAACCCTGTCCATGGTGATTGGTGGTTGTTAGCTTATACCTTGAGCTTGTGCCATGTACTCTATTTTTAACGAATGCTACCTTTCCTTCTAGCAAATGCATTTCCTTTTAGCATGACACACATACTTATGTTAGAAGGAAAGCTAGCAGTCGCTAGCTTTCCAATAGAAAAACCCTGGGCTTGGTGATTGGTGGTTGCTAGCTTATACTTTGAACTTGTATCATGTACTCTATTTTCAAATAAGCACATGGCACAAGATCAAGGAAAGCTAGCGACCGCTAGCTTTCCTTCTAGCATAAGCATTTCCTTCTAGGATAATAACACATACTTATGCTAGAAAGAAAGTAAGCAGTCACTAGCTTTCCAATAGAAAAATCTTGTCCATGGCGATTGGTGGTTGCTAGCTTATACCTTGAGCTTGTGCCATGCACTCTATTTTCAAATAAGCACATGGCACAAGATCAAGGAAAGCTAGCGACTGCTAGCTTTCCTTCTAGCATAAGCATTTTCTTCTAGGATAAGAACACATATTTACGCTAGAAGGAAAGCTAACAGTCCAATAGAAAAATAATAAGAATCTCTTTAAGTTCACATTTCCTAAAGATTCATAAAAGCCTATCCCATAGAGACCATCATTTAACTCGTTAGATGAATAACTTTTGGACATGTCAACATGAGAATAAGGTTCATGGAAAGATTGTAAAGAAAGGCTGACGCTGAGGCAAACAGGGCCGTGCTCCTGGGCAGGAGTATTTTATCTATTAATGACAGAGAATCAATATGCAATCTCCCTTAAGACAAAAAAGACCCTGACAAGGAATATCTGCTGGACTGCCGTGTTATTCGCTTATCTGTTAAGCTCTACGGTCAAGATCGCAATCGAGCCGGATCTCCACAACAGTCTGTTTCCTCCGGTCGCTGTCACATGGTCCCGTGACTCTTCAGGTCGCCACTCCCCCTTTTTAATCAGCCCGACTGGGAACCCCCGATCACTCCAGTGCGCTAACGCTAGCATAAGCAGTAAGAAGACCAGGAAAAGTCTGAGTAGCACAACATGGCATCGGTGGGATCTACATCTCGAGGCAAATCGGTGGAAGATAGGCTGGATGAGCTGCAACAATCAATTGATCTCCTCAAAACCAAATCAGAGGAGCATGAAGGGCGCCTGCATTCCAACAATGCAGAAGATCTTCAAAAATGGAAGAAGTTCAACAAAGATCTTCAGAACATTAAAGAGGATCTTAAAGACTCCAAGGGAGAAGTTACCTACTTTGAAGAAGTGGTCTACACCCACTTCAAGGACTTGGCCAACACCTCAGGGAACTATGGGAATCGAATTGCTGCAATGGAAGCTGCTGTCCAGAAAATTTTGGAGAAGCTCAACATCTCTTAAACTTTGTTCTGATCTCTTCCATGCCCTCTTTGTAAATTTCAGTACTACTTTTTATTCCACAAGCTTGTCTTCTGTAATTTTGCTTCATAAATCTGGAGTTTCTGGGCATCTCAAGTCCAAGAATTTTGTAACTTCAGATAGCGATAACTATGTAACCAAGCACCCGGTGGCTGTTTCACCGGTTATCAATTAAAAATACCCTATGTTTTAGTCTAAAAAAAAGAAAGGATGCATAGTGGTTAGAATTTAAAGCTTGTCATTTATAAACACTATGCTCTGTATTGAATATGGAGCCCTCACCCACCTTCACTCCATGTTGTAAAAGATCTACTTTGTCTCCAATAGAAAATGTTGAACAAACATTTGCACCTGTACAAACATAACAAACTTAGTATTTTCTCAAAAAAACATTCAATAAACTATGAATAATTCTTAACACATGCTTTGGTGTTTGATTTACCTATGGTGTGCCTCAAATCTGTAGTCCTCCATGGATGTGTGTCCCCTTCATCAACATATTCCACAATCAAATGTGGTTGAGTGACATCAATTATCAAAACCATAACATAACCTGCAACAACCCTTCCTCCACCATAATAAGTTCCAACTTTTCTCCATTGTCAACTTTGGAGAAAATAGTGAATATTTAAATGATATAAAACGAGGCATAACCAGTATGAATCTCGAATTATTTCAGACATTCATTTAAATATAGAAGAAAAACATAATGGAAGATATAACAAAGGAAGTGAACATGCACATATAAAGATAAAGAAAAAACGGACTGTAAAGCTGATCAACACATGAATCTCTGGTCTCAAAAGATGGGTATTTTCACTGTACTGCTTTTATTTATCAAAAAATAGATCTCCAAACATACACTGTCTCTCAAAAAATTTCCAACCCCCTCAACAATGACTCTCATTGTTCTTATACAAAATTTGGAAGAAGCTTGACATTACTGCTTCTTTTAACTAATAACTGAAAATATTTTAACTTAAAAGATAACTGTCTTTGAGCAATAGATAACTGTCTCCAAATAATATTACAAATTTAAAATAAAAGTATCTTTTTGCCACTTGGCAAAAATTTTGAATATCATCTTTTCGCCACTTGGCGAGAGTTTTGAAAGCCTCTATGAATGGACAGAATATCTTGTCCTTCCATATTTTTCCACATAAGTCCACTGGTCGGCCGCGGGTAAGTCATAGTTGGTCATTTCCTTCACCAAGACTCGCATTTCAACATGACTTGCATAAGAAACAGGAAGAAGGTTTCCACAGGTTGAGATTACCATATTTAAAATTTCAAAATCCTCTGATATTTTCTCCATTAAAATTTTCCCTGTAAGCATATGATCAAGCTGGTGGAACTTTCTGTGATCCATCCTTATATCAAACAGCAATCTCTTATAATCATTCGGAGGAATTAATTCATTTTTTTCATTCCAAAAAGTAGGGAACCCTTTGTTTACTAATTTTTCAAATTGCTTTTTGAACTTTACTACTTCTTCCCGTATTTCTCCAGCTTTAGCTTCAACATTCTCAACATGCGAGTATTTACCCAAGATCCTTCTGGCCCATGTGATGACTGAAATTATGTTCGTTATATTCATGGCTGTCAGGTCTGCTTCAATTAGACTGTTTAAAAATGTTATTGCTTTCTGGGCTACGTCTTTTGGCTTTTTATTTAAGCTTTCCCTGACGGCTCTGCAACTTTCGAAGGCATCTTTGACCACCTTTTCTTTGACTCTTATGTAATCCAGATATGGTCTTAGTTTCTCAACTTCTTTTATAATTTGGTCCCACACCAGGTGTTTACAACCTTGCATAGCAGCTTGCCCTGTCACATGAGCTGCTAATCCTTTATTATTATTACTTAATTCCTGATTCTTTGTTTGCAAGGTTTTTATTTCTTTATTTTTGATTTCATTCTCTTCTGTCAGCTTCTGTATTTCAACCTTCAATTCTTTGATTTCATTTTCCCTTAAGCTTACCTGGGACATAGCCTGTAAAATATCATCTACTCCCGTTTTATCTTCTTGTGTGTCTGTTTGTACTTGTTGCTGACCACTTCCTGCTAATATTTTCCTCGCTTCTGCCAACTGTTCTTCTAAAATGATTTTCTCTTTTTCCCACCGATCTTTTTCATCAGAAAGCTTTAACATTTTAGCAGTAACATCATTGACTTCATTAGATAATTCTTCTTTTTCTTTTTCCAATATTGTCAATTCTGCTCCTTGGATGAGTACAGTGTCTGGAATTTTTAATTTTCGTCTCAACATCTGGATCGTATCGTCTTTCTATTTGAGCAGTTTGGTTGCTGCATCTCCTTCTTTATTTATCAAATCTGCTTGCAATTTTTTAATCTGTTGCTGTCGAGACTTATTCTCTGCCTTCTCTTGTCTCAATTGATTGTTCAATTTATCCACTGAACTTTTCAACTTGTCTGCTCTTAATATGGCTCCCAAATAGTCTGAATATATGACTTCTCCAGTTTGTCTATGCAATAAAATTTTATCCGGGGCATTTATTTTAGACAAATCTAACTTCATTTCTGAAATCTTATTTTTTGTGACAACTGAAAATTTCAAGGTATTTTCCTTGATATTTCTGCTAGTAAATAAGCTTACATCAGTCTCAGATATACTTCTAACCTTCGGAAACAATTGACTGGTTTGTTTCGCGGACTCCTGTTTATTTCGACTATGCTCATCAAACACATCCATGATATTCTGGGGTCTATTTACATCACCCTCTACAGGGGTTTCTTCAATGTTGTACTCTTTAACTGTAACCTCTGGTATTTCTTTTTCAGCTGTTTTAGCCTCTTCTGAAATTGTTGTTAACTCTTGTGGTTCATTCATTTTCAATCTTTTACCTCTTTCTGTTTCTTCATCTTCAATGACCATTATGTCCTGTATGGGTCTTTTAGATCCAACCAATGCACTATCTATTTCGCTTTCTGTCCCTGTTGTTGTGTCAATCAATGCCATTTCTTTGTCGGATGCATCCGGAATGATTTCTTCATTATATTCTAGCCAATTTGCTCTGTCCGACATTCCTTCAACAATCTGATGGTTCAGGGCCTTGATACGATGCTCCGTTCTTCGTTTTGATATGATGTTTAACGGGTCATACTCCATAGCCGTATCTGACTCAAAATTCATATCCGTCAACAACTTCTCTATATACACTACAGCATTCTTATTCTTTACTGTGAACGGACCAAATGTGAATGGGTATTTAATGTCTGTAGCTTGTCTGTGAACCAAAAAATTGTTATCTTCCACAATCAACTTTTGTCTTAAGAATTCCAAGGCAAAAACCCTTAAAGTAAGAAAAGCTGGTAACACATAGGGTTTATGTCTGAACCCATATAATCTGATTACTGTACTGTCTTTCGACAAAAACCAGTCTCCTGTTGCGTATTCTATACTCAATTGCATGGATGCCTGCATTTCCGGTAGTACTCTAGGCAGATTTTTTCCAAAAATCATTCTATAAATCTCTGAAAGCATGTAATTGGTGTAATTGAACATGTTATTTTCTAGTAAAGTCGTGAAAATGATTTCTGGGAACTGCAACTCGTCTTGACTGGCTGTCATAATCATTTTCATCAAAAAGGCCTGAAACCTGAAATGTCTGAGAGTAGGAAAATTGACCATCTGGTCGTGAATCTTTTCTGTTAAAAATGCTTCAAAATTAAGTCGAGGGATTTGATTTTCACCAATCCCTGACTGGACTGTACTCATTTTGTACAATAAACTCAATTGAAACTCGGTTACATACAAATCCGTATCCAAACCTAGAACTACGGCCAATAATGTCAAAACTAACTGGGTATTTTCATTAAAAAGATTGATATCTATAGGGTATGGGACCTCCAAAATGCTGGTCTCTGGCTTGAGACACGATGACAAAAACATTTCCCTATCATTTTGAGAAACATGATGATAATTTTCAATAACAGAGACTTCAGAGAAAACCTCAGGGTCAAGGGTTTGGGAACAATCTACTTCTAGGGCTTTAATTAACTCTGCTGGCTTTAATTCGCAAATGACTTGGGTCTTTTGGCTGTTTAGAACGACTTTCTCTTCCCGGGAGTAATTTTCGACACACCATGATACGAATTCTAGGAAAGAAGGGATTTGGTCGGGGCAAAAGTGTAAAATTAGTCACAGCAGATCTAATGAACAAGTAAATCAATCACAATAGATGAACATAGAAAATATGGTGCAAAACTGTGCAAAACATGCAGCAGTGCTCTCTTTCCCAAAAAGGGTGAATGAATTACAATACAAACTGTCACAATGACAGAGCAATTCGAATTTCCTAAGGAGGTCATTCGAATCACTGAATGGAGTAGCTTGACTCTATCTAGGAGTCCTCATAAATCATCGGTGGTGCTCATCAATCACAACAACCAGTCATCCAGGTGTCAAACTGAGTCTAACTGAGTGTAATAAATGTAACTGAAGTGTGTAGCACTGATATAGGATCTGGAGGCTCAGTGGGGGCGCATGGGAGGCTAATTGGAGTCAGAACAAGTCACCTAATCGAACTGGAGGTCAATCGGAGGTGAAACAGTCAGTCAGGAGTGAAACTAGCCTCAAATCAGGGAGAATCGGAGCTAACTGAATGTAACTGGAGTGAATCTGCAGTGGTAGGTGAACAAGTGCGCCCTTCTCTGGCAGAAGGTGAGAAGAGGGCGCCTTTCAGCTTAGGAGGGCTAAAACTCTGTGGAAAGTGGCTCCCGGGTGCTAGAAGAAGGTGGATAAGGTGCTGGAGGCATTAAACTGGTGACTGGGATGCATGCAAGTGCATGCAGCTGCATATCCTGAAATAGATCATGCAAGATCCTGAAGTAGATATGTATCCTGAAATAGATGATCCTGAAATAGATATGTATCCTGAAATAGATGATGTGGATATCCGAACACCCCCCCTCAAGCTAGACTATGATGTGCCAAAAATAATGTGGGGCCCTGGTAACTAAGACCAAAGGTCACCCCAATACAATAATCCAAAAAATGCTGAAAATAAACTAAGTGAGGAAAGAGGGAAAACCCAGTGGGAAGAAAGCCCCCCCTCAAGCTAAAGCATAATAATGAATCAATCTGTCTCCACCATGATGGAACTCACCCCCAACAGTGAATGGAGGTAAGAGAACTTCTTCTCAGTGAAGCTCTTGGTGAAGATGTCTGCAATTTGCTCATCAGTAGGGCAATATTGCAGAATGATGGTGCGGTCATGCACCAACTGTCGAATGTAATGCATATGAATCTCAATGTGTTTGGTCCTCTGCCACTGAAATGGATCTATGGAGATCTTGATAGCACTTTGATTGTCACAAAATAGGACAGTCGAAGTAGTGCCACCAAAACCAAACTCGGAAAGAATACCCTGCAACCAAACTGCCTGAATGCAGGCATTGACTGCCCCTCGATACTCTGCCTCTGCTAAAGAAAGTGCAATGGCTGCTTGCTTTTTTCTGGACCAGCAAATAGCACCATGACCAATCATGAAAACATAACCGGAAGTGGACTTCCGATCAATGCTATCACCTGCCCAATCTGAATCAGTAAAACCAATGAAATCTAGCTCAGAATCTGCAGCATAATGTATGCCAAACTGTCTCGTACCTTGCACATACTGCAAGATCCACTTGGCTGCTCGCCAATGAAGCTCATGTGGCTACTGCATATATCTTGACACGGCACTCACGGCATATGAGATATCAGGCCGTGAATGTGTCAAATAAAGTAGTGAACCAATCAACTGTCGATACATACTGCAATCTGCAAGCGGTGTGGAATCTCCCTCCTCAAGACTGATTCCTGAGAGGAATGGGAACGGGGCTGCCTTACATTCAGCCATACTAAACTTCAATAACAGGTCGGAAGCATATTTTTGCTGAGATATAGTGATCCCATCAAAATTTTGAGCTATCTCCAAGCCCAAAAAGTGACTCAGCAAGCCCAAATCGCTCATGTCAAAAGCTAGATTTAAGGCAGATTTTAGCTTGTTTATTGAAGTAAGTGTGCTACCAGTAATAAGCGGATCATCAACATAAAGTACAATAACCAACAAATTACCTTTAACTCGCTGAAGATAGACATTCGGATCAGATTTGCATCTTTGGAAATTCTGAGAAAGAAGGAAGGAGTCCATCTTTGCGTACCAAGCTCTTGGGGCCTGTTTTAACCCGTACAAAGATTTCTTCAATCTACAAACCAATGATGGATCTGATGTATAACCCTCTGGCTGCTGCATATAGACCTCTTCAGCAAGGTCTCCATGTAAAAATGCACTCTTCACATCCATATGGTGCACTTCCCAGTGCTTGGATGCGGCAATAGCTAAAACAAGGCGGATGGAATCCATCTTTGCAACCGGTGCAAAGGTCTCTGTGTAGTCCACTCCTTGGACTTGGGAAAAACCTTTTGCCACCAACCTTGCTTTATATTTTCTGATAGTGCCATCAGCAGCAACTTTAGTATGGTAGACCCATTTACACTTCACTAATTTTCTTCCAGGTGGAAGAGAAACTAGCTCCCATGTATTGTTCTTTTGAAGAGAACTGTACTCTTCATCCATGGCACTTTTCCATCTCGGATCTCGATGGGATGAATAGTATGATTGGGGATCTGAACCAGCCATCAAATAACAAATCTCAGGAAGAAATGGATCAGCAATAGAAAGAGCCATACCTGCCCTTTGAAAGTCTCCTCTTGTTCGTCTCGGATCAGCAGGATTTCCAAGACTAGAACCAACAGATTGTAGAGTGTTTTGGGCCCACTTTGGTAACTGAGGGGGATGTGAATGGTCGGATTCCGAACCTGATATGTCATGATCATCATATGCTGCTACAATATCAGAAATATCAGAACTCATACCTTCATTATCGCTGCTCGAATCTTCTTCTGGTGAAGGCGGTGAATCGGCAGTTTTCTCCTCAACTAGTTGCAATTCTTGAAGCGGTTCTTCAAACTGCACACTGCGCTCTATGAATATCTTTTTAGATCTGATATCCATGAGTTTATATGCTTTTGATTCTTCCCCATATCCTATCAATATGCACTCGATACTTTGTGGATCCAAAGCTCGTCTCTTCTCAGAAGGAATTCTAGCCCATGCAGTAGAGCCAAAAACTCTCAAATTTGACACATCCGGTTTGTGACCAAAGAATCCTTCGAAAGGAGTCATACCTTTCACGGATGAATGTGGAACACGGTTCTGTATATATGCAGCAACATTGATTGCTTCAGCCCAAATATTTGCAGCCAAACCTTTTGATTCAATCATGCATGTAGCCATCTCTTTCAGTGACCGGTTTTTCCTTTCCGCTACACCGTTCTGCTGCGGTGTGTAGGGAACTGTATGTTGGATCTTGATTCTGCTTTGGGCACAAAGTTGCAGCAACTCGGACTTGATATATTCCCCACCATTATCAGATCTAAGAGCTTTGATCTTGCTCTCAGTGGTGGTCTCAACAGAAGCCTTAAAATCCTTGAATTTTCCAAGCACTTCTGACTTGTTTTTGAGAAAGAATACCCATGTAAAGCGGGAAAAATCGTCAATAAATGTCAAAACATACCTTGAATCATTTAATGACATATGGGGCAGCGGACCGCTGATATCAGAATGGATCAATCCCAAAATAGTAGAGGCTCTGCTAGCCTTGCCGCGGTCGAATTTGTGCTCGGGGTGCTTCCCAATAATGCAACCGGTGCATATTCCCTTCGAGGAACGGAGTTGTGGAAGCCCATCTACCATGGATTTATTTGATAGAAGCAGCAAATACTTATAATTTAGATGTCCAAATATTTCATGCCAAAGCCTACTAACCTCATTACCATGTGTGCGAAGAGCGGTGGGCTTTGCAAGCGGTATAAAGTGCGAAAACTCATAACATTTTGCAGTGTGGTTTGCCTTCCCAACCGCAACTAGTCTTCCACTTTTGATATCAGAAATTTCAACTGTATTAGGGCTGAATGTGACTTTCTTTGGATCACCAGTATGTGTCATTTGATACACAGAAAGGAGATTCGAAGCTAAGGAAGGCACATAGAGAACATTCTGAAAGCATCCATGTTCTACATGAATCGTACCTTTGCCCTTTGAAGAAATTTTTGAGTCATCTCCCAAATGGATGGGGATGGAGCTGTTTGGATCGAATGAGGAAAAAGAATCAATATTTGCAGCCATATGATTTGATGCACCCGAATCTATCAAGAGAGTGGGCTTCGAAACCGTTGCCATGAGTGCTTGTCCTTTTTCATGATCGTCATTCCGATCCTTCTTCCTCGCACCGTCAGGAAGGGTTATGTTGTTCTTTTCCAAAAGGAGGGCCATTTGATCTATAGTCTTCTTCATACATGAACTTTTGGGATGAAAGCCACGGTTACAATAAGTACATTTAGATTTTTGGTTACCTTCTTTGCCCTTTTGCTTGGATTTCGAACTGGATGGTGCATCCGTTTGCTTGCCTTTGTCTTTTTGCTTGTGAGGCTCGAATTTGGGCTTCTCCTTCTTTAGCTTTCCTTTACCATTCGAGATCTTGGGTCCTTGAACAAATAGGGCTGAATCTTTGGAGCTTATGGACCCCATTTGAATCAACTTGTCATGCTCTTTCGTAACGGACTCAATGAAGGCATTCAAGGTAGGCATCTTCCAATTCGGGGTAGTTAGCCGACCGGAATTGAAAGTGGAGACAAATACCGAATAATCTTTCCCAAACTTGCTTAGAATGGAGAGGATCAACTGTTTATCCTCTTTGATAACACCACTTTTCTTCAATTGCAAGTTCAAGTTCTTGAATTTTGTGAAGAATTCATTGATGGTCTCGAAATTCTCAGGATTAAGGCCAATCAATTCATTCTCTAATTGAAAAGCCCTAAGTTCATCCTGCTTGCCGAATAGTGTTTCAAGTTGCTCCCATATGGCTTTTGGAGTCTTCAATCCGCTGAGATGGAAGTGAAGATCCTTGGAGATGGAGAGACAAAGAAGACCATAAGATTCATCAAGCTTGTTGTAGTGTTTGGTTCTTTCTGCTACATTGTTTGGCTCCAATTCAAGACCAAGAGTGACTCGGTAGTAACCTTTTGAACGTAATATGATCTCCATATCATTTTTCCAATCAAAATAATTGAATGGGGTGAGGATAGGCTTTGAAGAAGAGTATTCCATTGCAAGGATTGAGTCAACTGATGAAGAGGAAGCTTACATGCAGACTATAGCGAATGCAATTGAAGGAGGAAACCTTGCATGCAGAAAATAGCGAGTGCACTTGAAGGAGACAATAAACCTGCAAATCACATCAAAACAACCACAATAAGGTCGAACAATCCACCCTTTGAGAGTTGCATCACACCTGGGATTGGATTTCAAGCAATGTTGAATGGGTCCAATGTATCAGATCCAGGAATTATGTGGTAACTCAAGCTTCTGGAGTGGTATTGGAATATTTTTCAAGCTTTGCATGCACAGGAGCGAATGCCCTTGAGATATCTCATGCCAAACTTTTTGCAATTTTTAGCAATGCAGTCAAATCTTCTTGTATAAACACCTGTAGAAAAGAGATCTTGTCCCTGCAATGGCTCTGAGACCATGTAAAATTAGTCACAGCAGATCTAATGAACAAGTAAATCAATCACAACAGATGAACATAGAAAATATGGTGCAAAACTGTGCAAAACATGCAGCAGTGCTCTCTTTCCCAGAAAGGGTGAATGAATTACAATACAAACTGTCACAATGAAAGAGCAATTCGAATTGCCTAAGGAGGTCATTCGAATCACTGAATGGAGTAGCTTGACTCTATCTAGGAGTCCTCATAAATCATCGGTGGTGCTCATCAATCACAACAACCAGTCATCCAGGTGTCAAACTGAGTCTAACTGAGTGTAATAAATGTAACTGAAGTGTGTAGCACTGATATAGGATCTGGAGGCTCAGTGGGGGCGCATGGGAGGCTAACTGGAGTCAGAACAAGTCACCTAATCGAACTGGAGGTCAATCGGAGGTGAAACAGTCAGTCAGGAGTGAAACTAGCCTCAAATCAGGGAGAATCGGAGCTAACTGAATGTAACTGGAGTGAATCTGCAGTGGTAGGTGAACAAGTGCGCCCTTCTCTGGCAGTAGGTGAGAAGAGGGCGCCTTTCAGCTTAGGAGGGCTAAAACTCTATGGTAAGTGGCTCCCGAGTGCTAGAAGAAGGTGGATAAGGTGCTGGAGGCATCAAACTGGTGACTGGGATGCATGCAAGTGCATGCAGCTGCATATCCTGAAATAGATCATGCAAGATCCTGAAGTAGATATGTATCCTGAAATAGATGATCCTGAAATAGATATGTATCCTGAAATAGATGATGTGGATATCCGAACAAAAAGGCTATCAAAGACGACTGGTGAACTCTGTGGGGGTCTGTCCCTTCCTTTAACAATTCACACAACCTAATTTTTATATCAGATATTGGAAACCTAATTAGGGTATCATAGACGTCTTCATCTCTATCCTCTAGGGCTTCTTTTGATTTAAAAACGTCTATATCGTGCACAGTCTCCATTTAAACGTTTCTTTAAACAAAATTCTGTTTAAAAAAGTAGGACAGGTAACCCGACCCTACCTGTATGTACCCGCCTTTCACCTTCTGTCGCAATCGTAGATCTCCACCAGTCTTCAGAGCTCTTCTGGATAGTGACACATGCAGAATGCCGTTATGTGGAGCCTATTTTGTTTTATATGACTTTTGAATTAACTTCCCTGCACCTTTATGAATGCGGTTCATATCTGACCATTGATCTCGAGACTTTGTTTTGGACCGTCAGATCTCGCCTCCCTTTATTCCATCTGGTGGTATCCGCGATCAAAACGCTGTTTTCTTTTCGGGTTTATTCTCTGCGCGGATCAGCCACCTGCTGACACCTGTTCGAGTGGTTTATTCTCCGCGACTGCTCTTCCTCATATCCAGTGTGCACCTTCCTAGATGCGGATGAAACAATGGCCGTTGATTTGACTAAGGTTTATATCGGCCCTCCGATTGCTACTAAGGTTTATATCGGCCATGTGATATGACCCCGCCACGCTTGCTCTATCTGCCACGTATCAGGTCCCACCCTGCCACGTGTACTGACCCCACCGCGCTTCCATATTTGGTGGTTCCGCCCGGCGCTATGGTGGTTTCCTTTACCGCTATATTACATATGCGGAAGGATGAGGTTAGGACACGTGTCCCGGCGGTATTGAGTCCGCTACCGCCCACATCTACTTGCCACTGATCACTTTGGCGATGCGGGAAGCAATATCGGCCGTTGATCGGGATTGTTGACATCTCCGCCACCGAAACTTGATCGGGGTTTAATCTTTTCACAAATTTGCTTTCGGACTTTGCATAAGTGGGTTTTTTCCTCTTGTTTTTGAATTGTCAACCTTTTCTTCAACCTCCTTTGTGATAATTTCTTCCTTTTTTGGACATTTTAGCAAACTTTTTGGATTTAGTCATTCTCAAACCTTAGTGTCAACACATAGAATGCCAATCTTTTCTCTTTACATGAGAATTAGCACCCATCTGCATTTCATAGTTCAATACATCTTCCATCCTCTCAAATTCCTGGTGTATTTTCTCTATATCTAAAAAAATTGGATTTCTCTTTTATGATGGTCTACCTCTATACCAAGCCGGTAGATGTTGCAAGTTTGTTGAATTGTAGCAACAAGGGAATGCAAATTGTAATTAATCTATACCTTAGTCTAATTAATTTTTGTCCAATAATTATGCTTTGATCATTACACCACTCTCAACTTTTGTACCTATTTTTGGCATTTCAAACTCCAAGCATTCCAATCTCCAACTAAGTATGACATGTCAGTTTCCTCGGTATGCACTTGTCACATTGTCGTAAATGTTGGTGAATTAAAATTGGCATCTTGCCTCTCCCTGTTCATTCTTCCGTTGTGGAAGCCCATCCCCTGCATTTGCTTCTCAACCAAACATCTCACCCTTCTGCAGCGAGACCCCTGCATCTGCTGCTCGAGCAGGTTCTATTCTACTCCATGTTCTGTTCTACTTTTGTTTTATAGTTGCATAGCATTTCCAATGCAAGGCAAACAACTACAAGTTACACACCAAATTGGCGATCAATCCTAAATATCTCTATAAACTTAATAGGTAGGACTAAACTATTATGACCCGACACTAAACTTTTCCATCTAGTTCGATTGATCCATAATGTAACGTCCGGAGGGATCTCATGGTCAGTGAACCATAGATTTTAAATGTCTAATGTCCCATATATTTTAAACGGTTAATGCCGCATAGGTTTTATATGGGATTTCCATGAGAGGAAATAAAAATATTCTACTCTAAATGCCATCTTTTTGCAACTTATAATGTGTTAAACCATATCTTTATGGTTAATGCCTCATAGATTTAAAATCATATCTCAATAGATATCAGTGATTTAGCTAATTTGGTGCACATGGATCCTTTCACTCATGATTCATACAAAGAGGAAAGAACATAAGATTACAATTTCATGAAGATATTTCATGGATATAAGGCCAAAGTCATGAAGAATCAATTAAAGTGACAGCAAGATTTAGTATCATCTCCAAGATGCATTTCTCAACAAGATATATAAGTGTTATACACCTATATAGGTGAGAGGAAAAAACTAATAACAGAGGCCCATAACTCTGATGTTGGAGGCCATTTTGGTTTTGAGAAAACAAATAATAACTTGTAGATATGTGTCTTGTGCCAAATTCAGGAAGATGTAGATTGGTTCATTAGAGGATGCATACGCCATTGCTCTAGTGAGACCAACAATGGGAAGGAAGGTTTATATCAACATATACATATAAGTACTAGACCATGGGAGAACAATGCATTTTGTGGGAGGTTTTTCAAGAAGCATGTTACGGATTTTGTAAATAAAATAGCTTAATAAAATAGTGTATAAACCAATGTACACCAAATATGAGAGTGAAACATAAATCCTAAAGTTATAATAGAGATGAATTAAATAATAAATCCTTATATTTATTCTCCATTATTTCTGGATTCATTGTGTTAAGGAGGGGTTTATCGATGTTTCATACCTACGATACGCAATCCATATTCTTACCTATCATGAAGATGGACTACATATCATAGGTCCGAAACATCAATAAACCCCTCCTTAACACAATGAATCCAAAAATCATGGAGAATAAACAAGCACACTGTGAAATCCTGAGAGAGAAAAATCATTATATTCATTAAGAGAATCCTTAATTATAATGATTGTAACTACATCTCTCTATATAATATTCCCTATCTCTCCATATCCCCAATTGTACTTGTGGGTCCCCTATTAGGGTTATCCCTATTAAATATTCATGTAACCACATTACCTATATATTCAACCCCATATATACATCCCATGGAGTTATAACATATCACCCCATAAAGAGGATTTGTCATCAAATGTTTGTAGCTAAGGCTTTTATATGTGATGAAACCTAATAATAATAATGGTTATTTATATTTGTTCTCTCTTGCTACTACTATTGATTATCCATCCATCTATATTTAATTTTTTTTTGTTTAATTTTTTTTTGTCAATTCTTCATGGCTTCCTTTCCTTTGATTGCATGTGCATTATTATAGCTTCTCCAATTTGTTATAGTTTTTGTTCTTTGATAACATCACATTAAATAATGGTCCCTTTTTGCCTCATTATATGAACCATTGATTATTTCATTTTCATCCTTTGTAATGTTGACACTTATTGTATTTTTTCCGATATTTCATTGTAAAGAGGTATCAATATGGTTCCACCATTAATGGTGCTTCGTAAATTTTGATGCCCTTATCACCCCCTCTCCTTTTTGGTACAATGACATGCTCCAACTATTATAATTATTGACCTTCAATTGCTTCTACTTTTGAGATAATAAGATCATATTTTTCCTTCATATTCTGAAGATGATGTTCAAATTCAACAATTATTTTATGGTGACCTTCTTATACCTTCTCATCCTTCTCCTTTTGTACTAAAATTATGGTTGATGTTATCCATCATTCTATCCTTCTTCGATTATAAATTGAACTTTTAATTTGACATATATTCAAAATTTAGGGTTTCTTCAACGTTCTTGCCAACATAATATTCAAGTGTTTAGGTAGTTTATTCATCTATAATCTTTCAAAATACTAACTAATGACATAGACCATATCCTTAGTCATATTATATGATTCCTAAGAGTGATCTCCCTGCAAAGTGATATTCTTAGCACGTACTATAGCAATGTAAGATAATCGAAGAGTTTATGGAAGCATGGGTATAGGCGAAAATAAGGGACTTCCTATATACCCAAAGGCACATGGAAGATTAAATCTCTAAGCATATTTTATGTAATGTGGTACTAATTGCTAGATACCAACATAGGTTCACTAGGGAGCCCAACCAAGTGACTCAAATTTCCTACATGTATGTTTCCTAGTACTGTTTTTTTCCTAGTAAATATCATATATTTGTGTTTAAAGATGCTTGAACATGTTTCTAGCTTTAAAAAAATATGTAAAAATTGGACATGTGCTAGCATTGGAAATGTAACAACCCAAACAAAAGGAATGCAGAAATTTTAAAACTTTTATTTCCTTTTCTTCAACAGGAGTTTGGCATAGGAGACAAGGGTGACAACTAAACCCTTAAAGTACATATGGACTCTAAGATTCAACAAGAAAATGTGAGAGGCAGGCGTCGAGCAGAAAAGAGTTGTCACATAAATGAGCGATCGCTCAAGGGAGTTAACCAAACTGTTTTTCTCCGCTAGGGTCAACCTTCAAATATTATGAAAATTATTATGAAGATTCTACCACAAGATCTACGATCGAGAACCGAGGGGGTATTAATTCCCAACTATATCGCACCATCACCATAATAGACTGATTGTTTTCTGCCCAAAACACATCACTCAACTGCTGCATCACAACCCAAAAATAATGGGCGGATCTCACAAGGAAGAACATGGAAACGCCGAGTTGACAAGTAGGGAAACATTCCAAAAAGTTATTGAGGGTTCTTGTCTTTCACTTAACAGTAAGTTCACGAAATTTAACAGTTATTTGCAGACCATGACCATCTGCACATCGCATGCACTCCACAAACGTATTACACAGGCCTTAATACCACAATTCACTTGGTACTTAACACACAATCACTTCAAATATATTAAATAATCGACTTAACCCTCCAACCTTTAAATCGAGGTCCCTGACACATTTCACAATCTAAGATAGATCGGTCTAGGGCTCGCTTCCTGCATTTCACATACTTACTTAGGCGAACGAAAGGATTGAACACATATAACAATTCTTGATTGTAACCATATCCGAGAGCATTAACATGATCATACACAAAGAATTACACTGAATAATAAAATTTGAATGAATTCATGTGCTAGCTAGAGTTAATATATAAGGGAAAGCAGGATGGCAAAGTGCGCAGGTATTTCCCATGAGATGTTGCAGTTGTTTCTATGAACATTCCACGCACTAAACCCGACTAGACCAGAAATTGGATAGTATTTGGTTTAGGGAATGAAATTTTGTTAAGAAAATGCCAGAGAATTTGATGAGACAAGAATGCCTTGTAGCACTAGGAGATAGCATGACATGGCAGAGAGATGTACCTGGAACTAATGTGGTGCTATCAGGATGATTCATGGAGATGGATGAAACACCGAATGAAATGCTGCTGGCCACCCACGCTCGTGAAGGTTATTTCGGCCTGCCAACTCCTGTAAAAAATTCATTACACATATCTTGAGAGCTAGAGATACCAAGAGAAGCAATTTATGGAAATAACAACAAATAATGCATACGCTGAGGCTATTTAGTTTATATACCAGTTGGTGCAAGGAGGAAATGTTCCCTAAGCAGGCATAGACTGGATCTCGTAGTTGAGCATGTGCCTTGTAGGATGTGTGACAATTGTTTGGCAGCGCTAGATTATGAGAATATATAGCAAATATTTCCAGACAATGCTCGCCCCAAAAATCTTATGAACTGTTGCAAAATGCTCACCGCCTTCATCATAGCCTTAGTATGGAGAGAACAGCATCCTTTCACCCATTTCCTTCTAGGAAACTTGCAAGCCCTGAAGGCACTCCTCCAATGCACAAGATTTGAACTACCGAGTCCCGACGGTGAGTTTTCTGAGGTATCCTTGATGGATCTTCTACCATGGCGAAGAATGGAGGAAATTGGTGAGGAACCGTCCTTTGGTAACTTTCGTGGAGCGCGGGCATTTGAGTTTTGAAATTCAAATTCGCTTTTTTGAACACCGTGTCTGAACATTGAAGGGACAGGATATATATATTATGCATTATATGCATGGACTTGGTATATGACATACATTAGATTCTTAATAAATTTGTGGTCAAAATAGGTTATTTTGATATAAGATTATTTTATTTTTTATATATTTATTTCTTCTTCGAATATAGGATCAAAATAAGATTGAGTTACAAATTTTTTAATTGAACTAGCTCAGACTTTAGAGTGCTAACAATATATTAAATGAACTAAATCTGTGAAGTTGGTTATTATTACAGCAAACTAAAGAGTTGATGGGCATAATTCTATGAAATCATATTTATGCAGACTAAGTACAATGCTTCGAAAGATATAAGTTGAAAATAGAAAAGCACTACAAACATAAAAGTTGAAACAATTTTAGAGGGCATACAAAACCAAATTATAATAAGGGAATTTCTCTACTCATTTTCATTACTCAAAAATAACAATATATATACACATTTACAACATTTGCCTTACCACTATGTTTGAGGTCCATGGTAGACTCTCTCAATTGCCATGTCTCAAGACCATCTAGCTAACCCCTCTCAAATGACTACTCGTGGTGCAGCTTCCCCTACGCTTCATCCATCTTCAACTACTCTTTAACTTCCATATGACTACTTCAGCACATATTTGTCGCTTCAACTTCCACATTGATATTTCATCTTCCCTTAGTGCACTTCATATGTCATGCACAGTTACCCCATGCTCATCATATGCACTCATTGTCATGCACATATTTGCTCAGATGCACTTGACTCATAGTTGGAATAACTAACTTGCATCCTCCTTGGATGCACATTCCACTTGAGCACACCCCTCAAAGTATCGCATGTTTTTTTTTGTTAATCCATGATCGACATTATGTTATTTTCTCTTGCCGTACCACATTATATCTTCTATGTTTTCTTTTGTATCAAACTTGCATGTACCAAGTACTGGTACATGCTAAGTACTGTACTTCCTTGAAGCCTGTACCAAGTCGCTTAAGTAGTCCTAGTCCCCTTGTTGTTACAACTATGTTTGAAATTCATGCAGGCAAGCATTCTTTGACATTGGTGTTCGTGGAAACAAAAAAGGGATCTGATTCATTGGAATACTGGTTGTGTTCCAATAGGTTTCCACTGTTCCAGCAACCAGTATTCATGGAGACAGAAGCCAAAGGAGCGTGAGAAAACGACTTCAAGCATACAGCTATTGACTCATCAACCGTGCGAGCTCCATCGACCATTCAACCAATGTTACATAATGATGTGCGGGCTCCATCGACCATTCAACCAATGTTACATAACAATGTGCGGGCTCCATCGACCATAACAATGTGCAAGCTCGACTCTTTGGATGGTTTAGGGGTGAAACAAACTGAGGGTTTTCATCAAGTGGAATTTAAGCTTATGGAATCAGGGATAGTTTTCTCACTCATATTTTGTCAAACTTTTCAAGGATGAATTGCTTGTACAGAAAGAATAAGCAGTAAGGGTATGGGGGGTTTACTATATCCAAGTGTGTGTTGGTGCTTACAGGTGTTATTCCTCCATTAGGGACTCTCCCATGGGTTTAGGACTTAACCAAAGAAGATGAGGAGTTAGGTTATGGTGACATTGGACCTATGTCCTCCCCACTTACTGTAACTAGCCCCTTGGTCCACACAGCCTAGGTGTTGTAGGGATGATAGTTTGTATAATAATAGGGAGGAGGAGAGGGGTTAAAGAGAGAGAGGGAGAGAGTGTGGGAGTTATAAAGGAGGGGGGTTAAAGATAATCGGAGAGAGAGATGGGGTTAGAGAGAGAGTGGGGGGGGTGGGGTAGAGAGGTGGTTTGTTATGGAAAAGGGGATAGAAAGGGGGATGAGAGGGAGGGAGGTAGCATGGGAGGCATAGATTAGCAAAGGGATAGATCTAATGAGTATGGTGGGAAGTATGGAGGAGGGGATTTTTGGAGGGATCGTGAGGTTAAACCGGGCATCTAGCCCCCATATCCATTCATTAAATAAGCATTCAAATGAAAATGAAAATATATATATATAAGTATATGTTTATACAATGGAAACACAATGGAAGTTAACTAAATGCTGTTGATATCTATCATACATTCAAGACTCTATAACAGCCAATTAAAGACCTTTGCAGATTTATAAAAGATCATATGGAATTGCATAAAATCGTAAAAACACAGCGGAAGTAAATTCATTTACACCATCACCCTACATTCAGATATCCATCAATTAAATCTTTGCAAGAATATACAGGAGAATACTTATCTCAATAAGGCAGTCCCAAGCAACTGGCTATGCAACTGCAACGTTCCACCCAACCATAGGCCAGTGTGCTCCTCAATCTCTCAGCACCACTGCCACCCCTGAGCTGGGCATGATCTCTACAAGGAACCAAGGAACAGCAGACTCACACATAGCCAAGCATACACCAAGATGAGCCAAGCCAATCTGCAATTGGGTTTATCAGGCTGCTAGGACATGGGAGGGAAGATTTGCTAAGCTAGTGAGCTCCAGCACAGAGCCAGGGATAACCTTGCAAGATCTATCTAGCTTGGCACCCACAATACCTACACACCCGGCACAAGGAAGTATTCTCTTCACTGTTGTACAGTCCCTCAAGCCATACGCAGTAGATCGACGATGTGATAATTTGCCATAACATTCTCCAATGATTGTTTATGTTTAGATATATGCAAATGCCTAAAGTACTCAAATGCATTTCTAAGTAATGCTCTAGGTGCAAACTTATATGTTTTTATGCAGTTAAGTTTAATAAGCATTTTCACTAGGAGCAAGCGGATCAGTGCTTATCTGCTCAAGTGTGGTATTCCGTCAGAAGTCGACATCGTCGTCGCTCTCCGTGTGTGTGATTTACCCGTACTCTACGACCCTTCATATTCCTTTGTGTGTCCGTCGGTGAACCGTTTCACCTGTCGCTACACACATTTCTCACAAACGTAAATCATAGTGTTATTTTATTAATGTTTCAAACAGTGAGGTCACTCAGCAGGTGCCCTCAATGTCTATAGTAGTCTAGGGGCACTACATACACCCCCTCTTAAATAGAACTTCATCCTGAAGTTAATTTTTGTTCTTGTACTTTCGACACTAAACTTTATCTTAATTTCCTATTATCATCTTCTTTCCATTCCCTTCTATTTTTCTCCAACAATCATGGCCATATTAAGCACTAGTGGTTCTAATCATTATTATTATTATTTTTTTTTTCCAACATGGTTCCAATACATTCTCAGGAACTCAATCATAATTGTGTATAATATCAATTCGATAGTACATTCAATAACTGTCGGTCCCAACTAGATTTTCGATAACACTTATTCTTGTCATTAGTATCATCATGTTCAGCTCCATGAGCTTATCATGTATTTCCCTTATCTCTTCGTTTATGTTATCATAAGACCACTTCGACAGATTCATCAAGTCGCACAAAGTGTCTTCTTAACCCCATCAAGTTCCATCTCGAGGGCTAGTTGTCATTTTATCATGTTTGATTATGACCTAAGGTTAGCTTCATTGCGTTCTATTTATTATGCTAATCGTCTCCATACTTCTTTTTACGAAACATTGCCTTCATTTGACCATTTCGATACCATGGTTAAATTTCAAGTTCGTAGTCATGAGTTTTCATAAATGGTTTTGTCGTAATGCAAAATGCATGTCGTTGAGTTCAGCTCATCATACCAATCACATTGATATCTCGTTTTCAAATTTTAAGTTGGTTTCTCTTCCTCGACAATCCGTCAAAGTCTCGTCAATCTGAGCATCTTGGTGTCTTATCATTTAAAATTGATCAATTTTTCGTCATTCAGCAAATCCACCGATTATATCCGTCCACTTGTTTTCTCATCATGGCTATGTAGAAAAAGGTTTAAAATATCGTTGGTCTTTGTTCCAATGTAATACCCCAATTTTGACCCTTAGGAAATATTGGCTTTCATGTAAATATTGTATACATGTAATGTATGTTTTCCTAGCGTGGAGCTCAAGGCCAAGGCCCCGCTAGTATATGTTCGGATTTTATTTAAAATGGGCAAGTATTTGATATGTTATTACCCATGTGCTATTAAGCCATGGGATATTGTGAATTGATGTAAATATTTGATATTGCAATAAAATACCAAAACTGGCTATGGGAGCAACGAATGAGAAGGGGCCATGTGTATCCACTAGGGAGTGGTGAGGGGGTTGTGGGGATGAATCATATGCTGCCAAATGTCATTGTGAGAACCCATTTGACTTTCCTTGCTGACATTTAATTTTGCTGTAAGGAAGTTGTTGAAGAATTCAGTCCATGGCTTCAATGGAGCATGGGCAACCCATAAATTCGTATGGCAGGTATGGGCTCTATTTTTCTTGTACCACAAGTCACTCTACCTCATGGGAGTTGCTTCTTCCTCATCCCCATTCCATTGTGAAAGTTACCAGCACCATTTTCCATCCAAAAACAAATGCCCAGCAGTGAGAAAAACCAGAAATCGCGACTTTGCAGGAACCCACGTTTTGAAGAGCCATCAACACCCAAAATTGGTATTTGACAGTGAAATCCGATGGGGGATCCATAGATACGAACCTTGGGGCGAAATTGAGAGCATTAGCTACCCCGAAATCCATTGGAAAACCCAGTTTTTTATAGCCTGAAAATGAAGTGACAGGAATTGAGTTATTGAATAACAGAACTGTGAGAAATCCAAGTGTGAATGACTGAGCAGAGGTTGGGTTTGCTTGATAAACGCAGTGAAGGCTAGGATCTCAAGGATTAGCAGCTGGACCTTTCTATGCCCATCCTGAAGAGCACTAGAGGGAAGAGTTGCCTGAGGGACTGTGTAGCAGAGAAGGGGATCTTCCTTGTGTTGGATGTGGTAGGTAATGTGGGTGCCTGACTGTTGAGTTCACTTGAGATGCCTGTAGCTCTGTGGTTGAGCTCACTGGCTTAGCGTTACCCTCCTCTATCTTCTTGAATGCTTGATAAACCCAAGGGTGTGTTGGCTTAGCATAGATGATGACCGAAACCATGGCTGTGAGTTTTCCCAACTAGTTACTCCTTAGTGGATACATAACCCAGCTCGGGGGTGATCTCTCAGCTAAAAGAATACAAGCTGGACAGAGATCTATGGTTGGGTGGAACGTTGCTCTCACATAGCTAGTTGTTTGGACAGCTTCATCTTCAAGATAAGTGTTCTATGTATTATAAATTATTTGCATTTTGTGTTCTGCAATATGTTAAATTGTCCATGTTTAAGGAAATGAATTGATTATCCTAATTTGGAATCTATGCATGGCATTGGAACGAGATTGAGTCTCTATATGCTGAATCATCCTCTGCTATGATATATATATATATATATATATATATATATATATATGTTAGGCATTACTGTTTGTGTGCTTGCTAGTATGTTATTCCACTGTGTTTATTTGAAGTATGAATCTGCACACAAGAAGTTTTAATAATCCATGCTTTTCTTAGCAATAAATGAGGCTAAGTTTGTCAATACGCCCGGTATTTGGTTAACGTTTCCTTCCTGGCACGAAATTGATGGAAGGGGACATTACATCCAAGTTTCTCCGAGTAGATTTTTCTTAAAATACAATTTTACGTTATTGATACCATCTCTATTCGACAATTTAATGCTCGTAGTTAGTGAATGATTTTTTTTTTTTCTTCTTCTTCTTCTTTTTGTTTTTTTTATACTATAAGTGTCTACTCCTAAGTTATAGTTCTTTGGCTTTCCAAAGCATTTGTTCTGGAACAATTATTCCATATGTGAATTGGCAAGGATCTCTATCATAGTTGAAATATATCTTAAATAAGTAACACTTGCAAACGGAAACCCTAAGGGTACAATTTGACAAAAAGGAAGGCTATGTCTTTAATCTTACAACCTACAATCCCCTAAGTGAACTGTGAAATATAGGCATGTGTTAACTTTTCATCTAGTTCATTTTATAACATCAAGAAATATCATACCAGTATCTTATCTTTCAACCAGTTCATATTATCATATAAACGTAGTATAAATATAATAATACATTAGCCTTTCATAGTATCCCATAAAATAATTATGAACTATAAACAAGGCATTAACCTTTCCTTTACATCTTGCTATCCCATTAACGAAATATGAAATATGGTGATGCATTATCCTAAATTTACCTAATTCATTTCATCACATAAACGTAATATAAAATATAATATAATAATACATTTAACTTTTCAAATTACATAAGAAAGTACAAAATATAGACAAAATATTAATCTTTCTTCTACTTCCAGTTATCCCAAAAAAAAAAATGTAATATCACACTACTTTATACTATCATGCATAAATAAAAAATATTACAATATCTTTCAACTAAATCTTATAATTATAATAAGGTATTATAAAATATAATAATACATTAACTTTTCATCCATGCCATAAAGAAATATGAAATAAGAATGCCATAAAGGAATATGAAATAAGAACATACCATACATTATCATCCATTTCATGTCATTGCATAAATGAGAAATATTGCAATATCATTCAACTATTTTTTATAATTATAATAATGTATTATAATTATTGACGTAGTACCACACGAAGCGCCATACAGTCCCATCGAAAACGTGCAGCTTGATCATGAGCCAGCTGCAGCCATATCCTGGAGATCTCATCGTACACAGTCTCGCTCCCGCCATATTCTCAAGGTTCAACGCCCACCTACCTGCATTCAACGCCCATCTACCTGCATTCAAGGCAGTGCAGTCCATTGCAAAATGCCAAGAGACCTGGTCCTCATTCTCGTCCTGCAAATTCCTATAGCTGGAGCTGCTGAAACATTGTTCTTGTCCTCTGCAAATTAGAACCTGAATCCTATTGCGAGCAGCTGGAGCGGCTGAATCGTCCTACTGTAAATTAGAACTTCAGGTACTCCTCGTCCTACAAATTCCTATCATTCTCGTCCATTTAGTTTAGTATCTGGATTTTGTACAAGGCCCATAGGGTATGGGTATTTTTGTGCCTTCTTCAAGTTATAAGAGGTTGCATATTTCAATTACTGGAGATATCTACGAGTTTGTTGTATGCTTGAAAATCTTGATCTGAACATTCCCATATAAATTTCGTAGCAACGTTTAAATTTGTAGTTTGTATGTTCTTATTTCAAACTTTATCAGTTTTTAGAGGTTTGTACTGGACCGTTCTTATACTTTGTAGTGCAACTTATAACGTAGCATGGATTTATATTTAGTGTACCTGACTATTGCTCAAGGGACGCTCCCTCCAGTCACTCATCCTAGTACTTTTGTTTAAAGCACTTCCCAGCACAGTCTTTGCAAGGTCGGAAAGCCCCCCTGGAACAGATGGAAAAACCTTTTGAAGGTCTAATTTAGGCGCTTCACAGTAGCGAAAACACTCCAGCTCTCCATAGGAATTAGAAAGACGCTTCAGGTCAGAGTGCAAAGCATACCCTAACTTCAAAATGCTAGTTGAATGATATTTAAGGCACAAGTCCAGTGCACCTAGTTCTTTGTTAAATAAATTCACCATCTCAAATATAAAAACCTTTTTTGCAGTAGCAATCTCTGATATTGAAACCTACAGAATTGAAGGTAATTCAAGGTTCCAAAAAAATAAAAGACAAATCATCCTTGGTTAATCGAGACGATGGAAGGGATGATTTTCCATAACTTGATTGCAATTATCTTTTTGAGGATCTTGTATTAAACGTTGTAGAGGGAGATGGGCCTAAATCTATCTACAGATGTCTATATTAACGTCGTTTTCCATGAAACCGTTTTCCTTGAAACTGTTTTCCTGTATCGCCCATTTGAATTTTGAATTTTGAAATTTTTTGTTCCGCCTTACTACCAGATACAAGTGACATTGCCGCTTCCCGCCCTCGTTTGAGTTCGAACATATTCATAGATAGGAGCACACGATATTTTTTTGTCACTGGCCTGGTGAATCTTTACCGCCAACCTTTACAGGTTTTGTAAATGGGAGTAAAATGGTACTAGTGTAGTGTTCTTCCGTAAAAATATATTAAGAAAGGGTTCACTCAGGTGTAGAACTATAGACTTTTGATTATTCTGCCAACTCAATGCAAGTTTTGGTTACAACTTTTTTGACATTAACATGGTTGGAAACTTTTAATGTCAAAAATAAAAATGTCTTTTATTTTTAGATAATTTATTTTTTATTTATCAAATTTAAAAAATGTAGATGTTATAAATAATTGTGAAAACTTCAATTTTATAATACCATGAAGCTGGGTTTTTGACAAATGGTACTGACATGATAACCTGATAGTAATTTCACAATTGCATTTAATATAGGCCGTTATTAGGTTTTCTTAATATAGGCCGTTATATATGATAACCTCTTCTCAATTGAAATATATACTTATTGTTGTGCTCCAAACTAACTTTATATGAGTCGATTGAATTGTAAAAGTTTGTAACTTCATATGAGTAGGCTGATTTGTAAAAGAAATATATACTTAATATTCTTGTGTTCCAAACTAACGGCATATGACTGGGTTGAATTGTAAAAGTTTGTAACTCCATATGAGTAGGCTGAATTGTAAAATGAAAATGCAATTTCAACGATCATGAAATGCAATGAACCAAGAATTGAAAAATTAAAGATATTGTAATTTTTTTATGAGAAATTGTAATGTGACCATCCAAAAATTATTATATAATTACACCTACATATTTTTTGAATTTTTTGAATTTAATTTTATGTAGGATGTTAAATATAATAAATACTAAGACAATTTGATTAAATACATAGATTTATAAAACCCTAGATCTTCACCAAACCACTTAAACCACTCTTTATTATTTATTTATTTATTTCTTTTCCAAAATTTTAAATATTTATATATATTAAATTTAAATATTTTAAATTTCTCCCTTAAATATAAATTATAATTTAAATTTTATCTATGCTAATTTAAATATAACTTCACCAACCACTTCAACCTTACTATAATTCACCTTAAAACTTTAAATCTATGAAGAACTTTTAAATTGAAAGTTCGTGAGTAGCTTTATATTTTTAAATATTAACTTTTAATTTTTTAAGAAACCTAGGTTATAACATTATATGGAATCTAATTAAATTTAAATAAAATAATACTAGCGCTATATAATTATACATGAAATTTAAATAAAAATATATACGAAATTTAATTAAATATAAATAAAATAACACTAGCATTATATAATTATATAAGAAATTTTGCCAAAACCCCTTTTATTTTGACATGGTATTTTTTTTTTTTTTAAATTCTTATCAACAACTAAATTAAATTAAATTAAATAGTAATTAATAAAATAAAATAAAATAAAATTAAATTAAATTGAATTAATTAAAAAAAAATTAAATTAATTAATTAAATGACATTAAATTAAATTAATTAATTAAATGACATTAAATTAAATTAATTAAATCAAATTAAATTAAAAGTCATTAAATTAAATTAAACGAATTAAATTAAATAAATGTTAAGAGACACTACATTAAATTAATATTTAAAAAACATTAATTTAAAATAATAATAAAAAAAATTAAAACAATATAAAACGAAAAAAAAAAACCTTTTCTTTTTCGCATGGGGATTGACGCCAAGGCAGGATCGACGGCTCTCCTTATTCCGCGTCAGCAACATGCACGCATGGTAAGGGTGGTTGGTGGTCGCGGAAAGGAAACCACCATCCCACGTGTTCATTCCTTACTCGTCCGCATTCCAATAAAGCGGTATAGTAAACCGCTCATGGGCAACGCGGAAACCGTCTCACGTGCTGTCGAATTATTTGGCATTGTAGGGTGGCAGATTCAAGACCCGAGGGCTGGGGCCTGTAATTTCACTGCAATTTTCAACTTTGGACACTCGAATTATGACATAGGCGGCCTTGTGGCAGGAGTGAGGCTGCATTCTCTCCTTCCCAGCCAGGAAAAACACACTTGGAGATACTACGAATCTGGGGAGAGCTTGGTTATCGATTATTTTTTTATGTACCTGGATGTTTTATATCTTGTTGGGTAATTTCTTGATGTAAAGATTTGAAAGTCTAGACTGACTGTTTGTTAATGAATGAATTACAGACGAGGCAATGAATCCAACATTACTGAGCTAGTATTTTAAATTGGTGGGATCTAACTTTAAACATGGATCAAACTTTGCATGCGTTGCTTCTACCATTAATCCAACCGCCACCACTTTCCCTTTGTTTGTTGAAGTAAATCATTTTAATAGATTCAGAGCTGAGGCTATGGATATATTTTCCCAAGGTAAATTTTTCATTTCTATTGTCATTTTTCATCAGCATAGGTTTATCTATTTGACTGGTTTTTTAGTCTCTCATTTAACACATTTAGTGTAGTTAGTATGGGGAATTAATCAAGCCCTCAAATTAAACTAATTTTTTGGAAATCTATATCTAAAAAATGGATAAGTTTTGTAAAAAGAAAATTGCATCTAAACTGCAAAATTGTCTTAATTGAGCATAAATATATTTCTATTTCCTTTAAATTATTAAATTCGGAATCTTACTTTCAATATATTTTAATTTTTTATGAAAATTACAATTTTATTTAGAGTCTAAACTGTAAATGTTGGTTAAGAGGTGTTGGCCTGGTTTTGCAACCAGGCTTAGTGCTATGGGCACCTGCTAACTAGTAGCAGCAGTTTCAATGAAAATAAATAACAATAAACTAATTAAACAAGACTATTCATGGATCTAAGCAAAGATATTAAGCAAATAACAAAAAATAATTTAAGATCAAGAACAAGAACATATAAAATAAAGAATTTGTATTGAAAGGATGGGGCAAGCAAGTGCTTGCGGAATCAATACCTCTAATGGTGAGGTTGAATAGCTCCAAGGATGAGCAACTTCCAATCTCCAATGGTCTCTTCTCCAATGTGGTTTGCAATGGCTAAAATGCTCAGGGGAGATTTCAGCAGCATAAGGATGAGATAATGGATGGATGTGAAATGAGGAGCCCCTACCACCTTTTTATAGGTTTTGGTGGTGGGAAATACCATTTGTGGTTTTGTGGAAACCAAATGGTATTGACCAACATGGTTTAGGTACTTTTCCCTCCTTTTTCCTTTTTTGAATAAAAATAATATTTTAATTCCCTTTTTAATATTTTTGGGAATTTGGACCCTTTTTGAGGGTTTTTTATGATTTTCTTTGAAAAATAATCTTTTTTAATGGAAAAAGGGGTGTACTAAGGTCTTTTGGTGACCTTTTGTTGGTTTCAGAGGCTCAGATGGTGGAAAAGTGGACAAATGGGTCATGTGAATAAGGGAATGAGCTAGTGAGCACTTTTTAGGTGTTAACAGATTGCCCCCTGATGTGTGAGGGCAGGAGATCATCGTATGGCCGATAGACATCATAGTTCTTTTGTCCTTTTTTCTGGGGTTTAGGGGAGAGAAGAGACCGGTTGGAGACTGGAGCTGCGGCCCTTGGAAGCTGCAAAAACAAAAAATATTACATGGCCTCAATATGAATGAGGTATAATCTCTGATATAGGACGAGGCGGGCATTCCCATGCTCGTATCAAGACATATACAAAACAATTAGTCCCGAGAAGGGGGATCTAATACGTAAAGAAATATACTGGTACATGATAATGGTCCAGAGGGGACATTATTGTGGGATATACTCATGATCATGGCTGATCTCAATAATTGATACACTGGAATAACTGTTGAACTGCTGAAACTGAAGGTGTCCAACATCTGTATGGACTCAATGACTATGAGTCATCTCTGAGAAATAATGTAACTGTATACTCAAGGGAGTATAAAACTGGGGTACATCTGAATACTGTCGCCATACGCAACCCGGATATGTATAGAAAAAATGTAACTGGTTGTATTCATAGTTTGACTCTCAAATGTGGAGGAGTCAGGTGGTAACCGGGGTCTTCGACTAATAACTGAACGGACCAATACCCTGTGCGAGTCTCAACGATGCGATCAAGGTGTTGAAGTTGAGCATGTGAGAAACAATCATTCAGAGAGGCACTGAGGATTCCTCTCGAAATGATTCGTAGGCACTCATCATAAATGGTAATGAGTCCAAGACACAGGGACCTCTAGGTCTATCCTCTGGAATCAATGTGGTTGTCGTCGACAGAGGGAGACCAGCAACTAACAAGGCAATGATGTTTCCTTGATAGGAGCGCGAGGTGTAGAACTGAAGTGATGTAGTACTGATGGTAGGGCTGACATACTTGTGGGGATGGGAAATAATTGGGTCAAAAAATGGGTAGACTCAGACTTCCTTTGTTCAGAGCATGATGACATGGTTGACCTTGCAGCATAGGGAACTGACTTGTAGGTGCAGGGATCATAGCTTTTTTTTTTTAGGGACTGAAGGGTATGTACTGACTCCCGGGGGGGGGGGGTGAAGCTGATGGTAGCTGTCGAGGGAGTAATGGTTGTTTGAAATTTGTGGAATTTCTATAAATAGGGGGTGGGGCCCAAAATGACATTTCATTGTTACGTGTGAGTTTGATAGAGCTGTCAGAGCTATTTCTCGATTTCTGGGAGATTTCACCGTTGGTTTTCGATTTAGCGAGTTGCAGGTAACTCTATTCGCCTTAACCTTGTCAATTATGTCTTTTTTGTTTGGCGGCGGGCCCCCGAAGGCCGCGAAACTCCACGTTGACTCTCCAACATGGAACCGCGCGGGTTTCGGGGATGAACCTGCGATGAACCGCGTGGGTTCTAGGCTCACAGTCGCGATGTTCATCGCGACTGTGAAGTAGGGACCCGCGATGTTCATCGCGAGTTCATGGGGGATAGTCGCGATGTTCATCGCGACTGTCCGGCCAAAACCCGCGATGTTCATCGCGGGTTTATTCATGGATCCCGCGATGGCCATCGCGGCTTTTTGCGGGAAAGCTGCGATGGGCATCGCGGCTTTTTGTGTAAAAGCCGCGATGGGATTTTTGTAAAAAATTTTTGTGCTGGGGCTAAAATTTTTTCTCTGTTTTCCTGGCAGGATGTTACGGAGACCTCTGTCCGTGTGGCGGGAGAGGGAGATCGACGGTGATCTCATGCTGAGGATTGAGACTGATGGAGGGGTGAGACAGACCCTGGCCATGAGCGGACTCTTGAAGTTCGCTCAGATTCCTCCTATACGTTCAGTGAGGCGACTCCTGAACAAGCTCGTGCAGTGGTGGGTGCCGGCAGAGGGTGCCTTCATTATTGGTGGTGAGAGATTAGAGATCACTCTCACTGATGTATATTTTTTGACTGGTTTGCCTCGCTTGGGTGAGGTGGGTGATATCTCGCCGAGGTTGCCTCCGGCTGTAGATATGGAGGACCTCTTACATACTTTCTGTGTGGATGATGCTGTTTTGGTAAACAGCTCTATTACTCTTAGATTCCTACGTGAGTGGGATATGCGAGCTGTTGGTGCTTGCGTTCTGAGGATACTGGGTGCTGCTGCACCACATCGTATGTCTGGGGGGCAGACGATGATGGTGGATTCCATTCTACAGGGTACTTACTATGCCTGGGCGCAGATGTTCCTGGCCGGTGTCCGGAGAGATCTGGACAAGGCCATTAGAGAGGGAGGCGAGTTTTGTTACGCCTCGTTTTTATGCTGTTTTTTCTTTGAGCGGGTGCCGACCTTGCGGCCACGGGTACCCGTTCGTGCTGGGCTTCCGAGCGAGCCTCGTATGATGAGGTGGGGGCAGATGATGCCCCGTGCTGGCGGTGGTATCCGCGGCTACTTCACAGAGGATTTCTATCAGCAGTGGGAGCAGATGCCTCTGGTGATCGAGGACTATCCCTACGCCGGCATGGACTACCGGGGTGACCCAGAGATGCCTCGTGCCCCAGGACAGGCCTGGAGCTTAGACGGTATGTTTTTGTGTTTTATTCGATATTATATCATGTGTAGTTTGATTTATCATGATGATTTTGTTATATAGTATCTAATGGTTTACTTGCTTTGTGCAGATGTGGGTCCAGTGCCACCACCTGACTATGTGGCTCGGCAGGGGCGGGTGATGGTGGTCGCTCATCCCCCTGTACCTGTACCTCCTCCGCGTGGTGGAGGATATGCAGCCCGTGGGCGAGGGTTTGGCCCTCAGGACGACGCCATAGATGGTGTTCGACGGACCTTAGCCCGGATCGTAGCTGGGCTCCCCGAGGATGGCTGGAGGGACCTTGATCGGGAAATTTTGCAGGGGTGTCTTGGTGCGCCGCCGGAGTGGCAGTCGCTCCTGTTGAGGGAAGCGATGTTCGTTGCGAGGCATGGGGGCGGTGGACGAGATGCTCCGGCAGGGCCGGCTCAGGGGAGGATACGTCTGAGAGACGATCCAGCGGGGCCAGCAGAGCGGCGAGTTCGGGGTTGTCCTGACCCGGCGGGGCCGGCGGCGGAGGAGTCGAAGGAGGAGCCGGAGGAGGAGCCCGAGGATCCTAGGGATCCAAATGAGTAGATACATTGGCTCTGCCCCCGAATGCTGATGAGCATATGGGGAAGCATTTTTGTATGACAGATGTATTTTTTGTATATCGGGTGCTGAGGGCACTTATGACATGTTCACCATTTGATTTGTATATATATGTGGATATATATTTTAGATATATTGTCGTGTATGCACGTGGATGCACATTTGTCTTTTGTATATGCCCGTGGAGGCAGTGTGTTTGTTGATTTATGTATGCCCGTGGAGGCACCTGTTATGCACATGGATGCATTATTTGGTTTGTTTGTTTTATGCCCGTGGAGGCACATGTTATGCACGTGGATGCAATATTGGTTTTTGTATATGCCCGTGGAGGCACATGTTTTGCACATGGATGCATTTTTATGTTTATGGATATGACATGATGTGATTGGTGTGCCAATCGAGGACACTGTTTGCCATATTATCTGCTACACTATTGAGGTGTCTTGGGACATGTGTGAATGTAATGGATTCAAACTGTCTAACCATTTGTTTAGTGCACAGGAACTTTCTGAAGAGACAGGGATCGCGTACCTGGTAATCATTGTTGAGATGGGAAACTAGGAGCTGTGAGTCCAAGAAAACGTTGAGGTGACGTATGCTCATCTGGAGAGCAGCGGCCAGGAGACCGGTCACGGCATCGTATTCAGCTTGATTATTGGTAGCGGCACCTAAACATACTCCGTCAATGTGAATTAACTCATGTGAAGGGGAGTATATTACCCAAGCTGCGGAGGCGAGATTGGGATACCAACGGCTTGCACCATCAGCGAAACCGACATGGCAGAGTGGAAGAGGTTCCATCTGTGTTCATGCAGAGAAAAACAAATATTTAGGTTTTTTGAAATTTTTTGTGAACAAAAAATGTATGCCTATACTAAAATGGATGATGGTGTCCATCAGATTTTCTATGGGTAAAATCGTTTAAGGTACAACCCGTTGCGTGGGTTGCGTAGGGTGTTGCCTTCTGAATCGGTCAGAATGTATGCCCCCTGCCCAAGGCAGGTGTGTACAATGTAGGGGCCTTGCCACATGGACACGAACTTTCCCTTTCCGGTTTTGTCATGAGCTTGATCGTAAGCGAGGACAAGGTCTCCCTCCGAAAAGGTTCTTGGGTGGACGCGTTTGTCGTAACTTAGTTTCGATCGTTGTTTAGCAGCTTCCATGTTTTGAATGGCTGTGCGCCGATCTTCATCGGCCTGCTCTAGGAGCAGTAAACGTTGCTCGATCGGGGAAGTGTCCGGTAGGAGCTCAACGGCGATATGTAAGGTTGGGATCTGACACTCAATGGGGAGGACAGATTCGACACCGTGAACTAAATGGAAAGGGGTAAAACCGGGTGGCGGTTTTGGTTGATGTGCGGTAGGCCCATAGTGCCGAGAAAAGCATGTGGTGCCAATTGGATTTGTGCTTGTCTATAGTACGTTGGAGAATGGTCTTCAAGATTTTATTGATCGCTTCGACTTGGCCGTTTCCTTGGGGATAATAAGCGGAAGAGAAATGGTGTTCAAATTTCAACATGGTTGATAATTCCTTCCAGACGGCATCTTCGAAGTGAGAGCCGTGGTCAGAGACTAGTTGCTGTGGTACTCTGAAGCGAGCGATAACATGGTTGAAGAAAAACCGTGCTGCAGTGTCGGCTTTGCAATTATAGGTCGGCATGGCTTCTGCCCACTTGGTGAAATAATCTACATCCACCACGATGTGTTTGTGGCCACCGGCTGACGGGGGGTTGCAGTCGAGCAAGTCAATGGCCCATTTGCAGAATGGTCCGACAGTGATGACTGGATGAAGGGGGGCCGGGGGGTTCTTGCTTTGGGGGCAAATAGTTGGTAGTTCTGGCAGTGCTTGACTGCTGTGATGCAATCAGTGAACAATGATGGCCAAAAATAACCGGCCCGAATGATTTTCTGGGCAGTGGCCATGCCAGAGAAATGGCCTCCACAGGCACCGCTATGACAATCATTGAGGGCTTGTTCTGCCTCACTATGGGATAGGCAGCGGCGTAAGATAGTATCAACGCCGAGTCGGTAAAGTACATCCCCAATCAGGAGGTATCGGGGGGCGTGGTGTCGTATGCGACGGCGTCCATCACGATCGATGTGTGGTCGGAATTTTTACGTACGAAGGTAAGTCAAAATGTCTCCGCACCAAGGGTCGTCAGACGAAATGATGAAGATCTGCTCGTCAATCAGGTCCGTTTGGATAACGGGTGATGTTGAAGAGGATGGGAGGTCTGTAATGAGGTGAGCAAGCGCGAGGGATTTGGTGCTTTTGGGAGTTCTGAAAGTGAGGTCATATTCCTGGAGGATAATGACCCATTTAGCAACACGACCTTGTAGGAGCCGTCGGGTGAGGAGATAGACCATGGGGTTGGAGTCGGCCACGACCGTGGTATGACTAAGGAAAATGTAGTGTCGTAGTTTTTGTACGAAAAAGACTACAGCTAGGGCTAATCTTTCCTCGTATGGGTAACGTAGAGGTGGACCATACAAGGTCTGGATGACGTAATAAATCACATGCTCTTTGTGGGAGGCATCTTCTTGGACCAAAACTCCGGATACAGCATGTTCAGATGCCGAGACATAAAGGGTGAAGTCTTGAGAGAAATCCGGTGGGGATATCAAGGGGGCTTGTGTGAGAGCTTTCTTGAGGGCTTCGAATGCCGTGTCTGCTTGCTCATCCCAAACAAAGGGTATGTGGGTACGAAGTAAGCGTAAGAATCCATGGGACTTTGGTGGCGTAATCAGGAACAAAGCGCCTAAGGAAATTGGACCGCCCTTCCAAGCTCTGAAGTTGCCGAAGCGTGCGAGGAGGGGGAAGTTCTAAGATGGCTTTGACTTTCAGGGGATCGACAGTGATTCCGTCTTGGGAAACAATGAAACCCAACAACCGGCCCGCCGGGACGCAGAAGACACACTTGTGTGGGTTCAAGCGGATTTTATATTTGCGACAACGCAGGAAAACTTGCCGGAGGTCGTTAAGGTGGTCTGATCGTTTTCGGGAACGAGCTGTGAGGTCGTCAAGATAGACTCGCAGGATATGGACCAAGTCATGAAAGCAATAGGTCATGGCTCGCTAGAAAGTGGCACCAGCATTTTTAAGGCCAAATGGCATGACGCGATAGGCAAAGGTGCCCCATGGGGTGGTGAATGCAGTCTTGTACTGATCCTCCTTGCGGATGTGGATCTGGTTATATCCGGAAAACCCGTCCATGAAGGATAGGACTTCATGGCCCGCACACTCATCAATGAGTTGGTCAATGAATGGTGTAGGGAAATTGTCTTTTGGACAAGCGTGGTTTAAATCGCGGAAGTCAGTGCATACTCTAAGGGTGCCTTGCTTTTTGTTAGAACATTTTTCCACCTATGTACATTAATCATTTATTAATGATGATTAATTAGCCCAAGTGATTAATGATTACATCCCTAAGTTGATTAGTTGGTAAATGGTCAAATTATCATGAACTGGTTAGCAATGTGAACAAGTGCTGAGTCAAACCAGCTTTGTGGAGCGCTCCCCAGGACAATTAATGCACTCAGCATGCCTAGAGCGCCCCTCCTCAGGTCATTTAATGCACTCAGCATGCTTCTCTTCTACCTAGGGCGCATTTGCTCACTTTGTGGACAATCTTGCCTTGTTTTGTCATATTTTTGACCATTTTTAGACTCCAAACCTCTAACCAACCAGTTTCTTCACATGTGTGAGGTCACATGGGCCTGTCCAGTCATTCCCAGCGTTCACACAGCAGATTCGAACCAGTTTGGGATGGTTTGGGATATTTTGGTCAACCTAGGGGGGTTTGAGCTATTTCTAAGCTAGATCAGTGTGAACACTCCAGATGGATTCGAATTCTTCCAGATTTGTATATATGGGTGTTCTTAACCTTTGTTAAGGTTGGACAGTTAATAATATTGACATTATTCACCATTTCATGTGTAATTGTTCTTCATTCATTTAAATTTTTATGCCATTCTTGCAAATGTTGTGCAATCTTTCACCAGTGAGTAATCCACAGTAGCTAGATTCAGCTGTGCTTGAGATTTTACATGGTATCAGAGCTCTTGGAGCTAGAATTCGAACCAGCAGACTGTTGTAGTGGATTGCCAGAAACAGTGGAGAAACCACATAATTCCTGAGGCCATTGCCTTGAGCTTACTGGAGAAATCTAGTGGCTCCTCTCAGGTGTGATGCTCTCCCGAATGCACCCACTATCCATACAGGGGTTCGAATCTGTGAGTGTAGATCCCTCCAGAGTGATTTGAGAGTTGTTTGCAGGTACTGAAGATCAGCATTGTCAGCAAGTGCGAATTGCAGCAGAGGAGAATGGAGCCATCTCACCCAAACGTGCTCACTTCTTTCAACTATTTCGATTGGAAGGCAGAAATGGTGATTTTGCTGAGATCCAAGGGTCTCTACAGAATCACGATGGGCACTGAGGTTGAGCCAAACTCAGCTGTGGAGAAATCCAAGTTTTTTCAACAGAATGGATGAGGCATTTGGCCTCCTTTGTCTCAGCATTTCGAGAGACCTCCTGTTTCATGTAGAAAGTCTAGCAACTCCAAATGAAGTGTGGCTCAAGCTTGAGACACTGTTTGGAAAGACTGATGAGATGAGAGGCCACCAGCTCAAAAATGAGCTTGTCTCACTGAGCCCAGGGAATTTCGATTCCATCCAGGACTTCTTCACCAAGTTCAAGAACTTGGTCTTGCAGATCAGACAATGTGGCATAGAAAAGAAAGAAGAACAGTTGGTGTTGTCCATTCTCTCCAAATTGGGTTCTGAATACTCAGTTTTTGTGTCTTCCTTCAACTCCACAAGGCTCACAGTTAGAGGTTGGAAGATGCCATCTTTGGCTGACTTCATGGAGATGCTAACTCAAGAGCAAGACAAGCTGGTCTTGATGGGCTCCATCAAGCAAAAAGACCAAGTTCTTGCAGCTGGAGATTCGAAATATGGAAGAGGCAAGCAAAAACCAAAGGGGCCGAAACCTCAAGAGAAGAAGATGAAGGAGAAGAAGCATTCAAGTGATGAAAGCTCAAGTTCAAGTGATGAAGATTCAAAAGTCAAGAAGATGAAGAGCAAGAAAGAGAAGCCCAACTGTGGTTATTGCAGAGGTTCTCACAATGAAAAATCATGTTTCAGAAAGAAGATAGACATTCTAACCAAGCTACTTGAAGAACATAACATTGATGTTCCAGATTTTGCAAGAAGAGAAGAAGCCAAGCTCTCTTTGGAACAAGATCATTGCCTCTATGCCACATGCAAAGGTAAAAAGCTCTATGATTTGGGTGAAAGAGCCAAATATTTTTCTGATATCTCTGTTTCTGATTTACATTCTGATATATCAGATTCAGAAAAATCAGTCTCTTCCCTGAAAGAATCTCCATCCAGTTCACCGAAGCTTTCTCCCAATACTAGTAATTTTTCACTAGTTTTTGACATGCCTTCTGAAAGCTCTTTCCCACTTCAATCAGATCTTTCATATTCTGATATGGAAGATAATATGCAGGCTGATATACAGGTTATGACAGCCATCAAACCATTTCCCCAACCATCGGATGCCCAAAAGACCACACAAACCCCAAGTTCTACAGTTGGAAAATCTCACAATTTTATTGTTTCCAAAACTGTGTCACTGATCTATCTTGGTTTTATGTCCTGCATATCATTCCTTGGTTGGACAGCCATGTCATTGGCTATCATGGGACTTCTGTTCCACATGTCTGGACCTGATCTTACCACCTATGGTTCAAAACTCAAGTCTCCAGACCCTTCAAGTTTGCTCAACTGTCAGTGTGATCCAGTTACACACACTTCTCTTACTGTAAAACCATTCGATCATGGAGACATTATACCTCTAGTTTTTGCTGCTCCATATGGCTCCTATTCTGATATATCAGAGCCACATGATCTCTATTACAGATTTGGGAAGGTGCTACATCAGTTCGGAAGGAAGATTCATGGTTTGATTTGCCATGTGGAAGCTCCTCAAAATGCAGATTTTGTTGAGATTTTTGATGTTCTTTGGGAAGGATTTTGCAGAGATATCTTTTCCATTATTGATCATGTATTCATATCAGAGTATGTATGCAGCAAGAAGCATTCTTATAATGCTCCCCCATCATCAAATGATTTCAAGGAGCCTTCCAACATGTTTTTTTCCTACAAAACATTGAAGAATTGGTGCATGATCATGACATCCACAACATCTTCACCAAGTATTTCAGCAAGAAGTTGTTCATTCAACTCATTCAAGTGAAGAACAAGACCTGTTGAAGACCTTTTGATCATCTCTGTATCATGTCCATTCTTGAGGGAGGATTTTTCCCATGTGGTTTTGCCTCTTTCCTCATTTTACATGGACAAATAAATTTTATGATGTAAAAGGTGACTTGAGCCTAGTTGCCAAGGCCTTAATTTTTGATATTTCACTAAGTCTAGCTTAAGGGGGGGTGTTAGAACATTTTTCCACCTATGTACATTAATCATTTATTAATGATGATTAATTAGCCCAAGTGATTAATGATTACATCCCTAAGTTGATTAGTTGGTAAATGGTCAAATTATCATGAACTGGTTAGCAATGTGAACAAGTGCTGAGTCAAACCAGCTTTGTGGAGCGCTCCCCAGGACAATTAATGCACTCAGCATGCCTAGAGCGCCCTCCTCAGTTCATTTAATGCACTCAGCATGCTTCTCTTCTACCTAGGGCGCATTTGCTCACTTTGTGGACAATCTTGCCTTGTTTTGTCATATTTTTGACCATTTTTAGACTCCAAACCTCTAACCAACCAGTTTCTTCACATGTGTGAGGTCACATGGGCCTGTCCAGTCATTCCCAGTGTTCACACAGCAGATTCGAACCAGTTTGGGATGGTTTGGGATATTTTGGTCAACCTAGGGGGGTTTGAGCTATTTCTAAGCTAGATCAGTGTGAACACTCCAGATGGATTCGAATTCTTCCAGATTTGTATATATGGGTGTTCTTAACCTTTGTTAAGGTTGGACAATTAATAATATTGACATTATTCACCATTTCATGTGTAATTGTTCTTCATTCATTTAAATTTTTATGCCATTCTTGCAAATGTTGTGCAATCTTTCACCAGTGAGGAATCCACAGTAGCTAGATTCAGCTGTGCTTGAGATTTTACACTTTTTGTTGACAGGGACGGGGTTCGACACCCAGGTGGTGTACGGAATAGGATAAATGAATCCTGCTTTGCGGAGTTTCTCGACCTCAGCTTTAACAGCGGATAGCTTGGAAGGGTGAATGGGTCGTTGTTTCTGACGAACAGGGGGTACCTCAGGCCATGTATCAATGTGGTGTTCAATAATGGCGGGGTCGAGACCAGGCATCTCGGTATAGGACCAGGAAAAGACATCACGGAACTCTTGAAAAAGCTTTTTGTACGCCTGAGTTTCTGCTTGAGTGCAAGATGCGCCCAGCGAAATGAGCTCAGGTTTCCCTGGTGTTGTGGAAATGTCTATCTGTATAGTGGGGGAAATGTTTGACATGTTCCCTTCTTCAAAGGCATCCGGTGCTGGGATGGGGTCCTTTAACCAATCGACCTTAGTGGGTATGAAATCTTTCGATTCGACCGATAGCTGGTTGGATGCAGGGGATGTAGATGCTTCTGGGAGGAAGTACGAGCGATGATGCATATCATCGCACGGGTAGTCGGGTGCAGTAGTGTCTCCAAAATTTGCTCATCAGTTTTGAAGTAGTCAGACCATAAATCAAGGGGTTCTGGTTTGAAAGTTGTTGAAATCATATATATCGTATTGACTTCTTCCGACGCGGATGATGGTGGGGGGTGGATCTCCTCGATGAGGGGAGGAGATATCTCTAAGTCGACGTTGTTTAACTCGTACAACGCTGCTCTATAGTCAGGTAGATCAGGACAATGGTGAGAGTAATGGCCGTAAACACTGCATATAGCACAAGGATGGTTGGTGCGCAGTGATTTGTCGCGGAGCTGTAGAGGTGGCTCTAATCTGACTACTGGGATGCCGATGTCATCGTCCAACATATTCATATGCTCTTGGAGTGCTGGTAAGTGTGGGCATTGATGAGTTGGGTGGCCTATCTCATCGCATAATGAGCACTTGGAGGGAGCTCGAAACATTGGTGGGGGTTTAGCTGCCTTAGGGGGTGGTATAGCAGTGTATGGTTGTGGACCTCTGCCCCCAGCGGGCTTGATAGGAGGGGGAGCATTTGTTGACGATGAAGGGATATTGAGGCTAGGAGGAGGTGTCGTTGACGACGAAGGGATTGCGACACCAGGAGTAGGTTTATTTGTGGTAACAATAGGTTGTACCGGTTGGAGGATGACGTTTGGTGTCGGCGATCGAACGGGAGGTGGAATATACCACACAGGTAATCCCAATGTTAGCCCGGGTAGACTAAGGGTAGCCATAACCGGGGCGCTTACTACACCCGAAGGAGGAAATAGGAAGGGGATGGTGTGGATAGGTGTAACACCAATGTGACTGGGGATCAATGGTGGTTGACCACCGGATGTTTGCGTATTCTGTGAAAGAGTACAGAGGTTTGCGACTTGGGTCTCTGGTGATGGTGGTGGAATGGCCTGGAATGAAGAGGTCATTGGTGTATCTGAATAAAGTCCGGGTCCCAAAGAAGAGACAAAGGAGGTAGTTGCACTAGAAGTTGGTTGTTCAATCATGGGAAGAACATTTTCGGGTGCTGCAGGGGCATTGGGATCATAGTAGGTGAGTTGGTCAATTTTGACCACGCGTCCCTCGTGGGGGAACATCATGGTGCGGAAAACGGAGGAGGCGACTGCTTTCATGGCGTACATGTAACTGCGTCCAAGTAAAAGGTTATAATCGAGCTGGGCGTTAATGACCTCTATGTCGATGAGCACAGTTTTCCCACCCAATTGGACAGGAACCTTGGGTAGTAGGCCTTGAGGTTGAGCTGACCGGCCGTCATAGGCCCGCAATGCAGTGGTGGATTGCTGGAGAGTAGGGGATCCCAACTTCTGCCAAACAAATGTGGACATGACGCATGTGGAAGCACCCTCGTCGATGATACATCGATGGATGACAAGATTCTGAATAGAAACGGAAACTTGGACTGCTATGGTGGAAGGCAGAGGTGGTTCGGACTGGTCCAAATCAAAGGTCATCAATTTCGAATCATTTGGGTCGATCGCCCCAATGGCGGAAAGTAAAGTCTTGCGCTGCGTAGGACAGTTTTTTAAGACTTCTAACGCAGACATGGTTGCAGGAGATTGAGCTAAGTCATCTACGATGTTGTAATTTGACGCAGCCCGTGCATTGGGGTTGTTATTTATACGACGGAGAGGGAAACGAGGTGCTTTAGAGGCACCATCGAGTGGAAGAGGTGGTATCCGTAACGTCTGATCGGAGGGATTAGCGTTAGCCTCCTTATCGGCGGGGGTAGCCTCGGAGGTAGGACCATACTGGTTCCGTCGGGTTTGGATATTGACGTCAGCTCTGGACATCATCAGTAAATGGTGAGTGCCTGAATCAAACATGGATTGATCAGGAGTGGGGTAAGTGATTTGTTGTGGTTGCACGTTGCCCTGTGGGGGGGCTAACGGCTGAGTGTTCACCACTCCTTGTGTTGGAAAAGGGTTTTGTAGTACCAAAGGTTGTTGTGGAGGTGGTGGAGGGTTGGGTGGCGGCTGAGGAGCCGCCTGCCCTTGACGATGGGCGTCATTGGTCCATAGTTGTCGAGCTCGCTCCAGATGTGGGCAAGCGTGGGTATAGTGGCCATAGACACCGCAAATGGAACAAGGATGGTTTGTTCGTAAATTAGCATTTTTGGGTTGCTTAGGTGGTCGATCAGGATTCTGATGAGCAGGCGCCGCATTATTGTTTTGCGGAGGATGGGTAGGTTGTGGAGCTTGGTTACGGTTTTGATTGTTTCCACGGTTGCGTCCTCTTCCGCGGTTTGGTAGCCCACGCTGGTTGCGTTGGTTATTTTGGTATTGGGGCTGCTGTTGTTGTGCATACACATGCCCTTGAGCATTGGGGGGATTCTGAGGAGCCGCAGGTGCGGGAGCAGGTTGCGGTGGGTAGTATGCAGGTGGAGCTGGAGGTGGTCCAGCTGCCTGTTGGGGTTGTTGGTACCCCTGAGCTGGTGGAGGTGTGAGGTTAGCTGGTGCAACCGGTTGTGGGTAATGCATGGGCTATTGTGGGAACTGCATGGGGGTTTGTACCGTAGGTTGAGCATAGTATGTAGGAGGTACATATGCTGATGGCGCTTGGCCATAACAATGTTGTGGACAAGAGGGTCCATGAACGTGATGGGTCTGGTTTGTTGGAGCATAAGAAGTTGTCGCTCCGGAACTGGATGTGGCCCTAGAAAGGTCTGGGGCGGGCATGGTGCTCACCATACTGAAAGGTTTTTCTTGCGGTGTAATTTGGCCAATAATGCCATCAGGGGCATGTGATGCCCCCGGTGCGTCACCGCGTGCAGAGTCGCCTCGTGGGGCGTCCGGTATGATCGTGTATAAGTAACCCGACTGGGCGTAGATGAGATCAAACTGTTGGGCCTTGAGGATGGCCTCTTCCTCGGACTGGGGTCTTTCAGATGCTACATCCTTCGCAATGAGAGGAAGGAGGGATTTAAGGAACCAGTCTAAAAAGATTTGGTCGTCTAATTTGATCTTGCACAGGCTTCGGCGCCGGCGCCAATCATGAATATGGTCAGTGATATGCGTGGCCGTGTTCTGTCTGCAAGACAGTAGGATTTCGACGCCCGCATCATAGTGGACAGGTAGCTGAAAGAACTGCAGGAAAGTCGAGGCAAGGGAGGTAAATGTGGCATGCGTCCCATGGGGCTGCTCGATATACCATTTGGCTGCGGAGCCAGTGAAGGTGCGTTGTAAAATCCATAGGCGGATTGAGTCATCCACTATGGAGTTGGAGGAACACCATAAATGGAAGGACATGATGTGATTCTGGGGGTCTTCTCCTGCCTTACCCTCAAACTTAGGGATGTCAGAGGGAAGCTTAGTGGGCATATGGGGCCACGCAGGATCATGTCTGATGGGGTCATTTGTGAGTCTAGCTAAATCTGGCAGGTTCAGACTCGCCATATATGGTATACTAGCAGATGTGGTGACTGGAACTGGGACATGCCTGGCCATAGTGGTATGGTGAAGGGGTCCAGTAGCGCCTAAAGGTATGCTAGGTATGGAGGTTATATGCCCTCCGATAGGTGTAGTCTGGTATGGGCCAGCGCCTCCAAGTGCAACTTGGGTTACACTTGGGTTAGGAATCACACTAGGGATTCCTGGGATAGCACTCCCAAGTGAAACATGGGTTGCACTTGGGTTGGGAATCGTACTAGGGATTCCTGGGATAGGGTTTGTGGAAACCAAAGGGGGTATGACCCCCATGTTGGGTGTACCCATGACAGGTGGTGGCCCTGTGTTAGGCATTCCTAAATGTGGAGTGCTACCCATATTGGGCATACCCAGGGGGGTGGTTGTTGCCGTGGATGGTGCTACAGCAGAAGGGTCTGCAGATGTCTGACCTATGGTAGTTGTAAATAGTGGATCAAATGGTGTTCCAGACATAATGGTGGTTGGTGGTAACTCTGTGGGGTTTTCAGATTCTACCTCCAAATCAAAGGTGAAGTGGGGTATGTCAGAATCGGATGACTGTCTAATTGATTGACGATGTGTCGAATCAAGGGATAAGGCCCTGCGTCCGTGACGTGGAGAGCCAAGTGGACTAAACTCTGGGAGTTCGCCCTGTAGACGGCGAGAGCGTCTAAAATTCTCAATGGTGAGAATATGTTGTTGTATAAAAAATTTGTTTAAGTATCAGGTGGTGATATATATATAAAAGACTCAAAACCCTTATGCAACCAAGGGTGCAAGAAGGGGAGTGAAAAAAGAAGGCTCGCAGGCCAAAAAATCAATCCTCAGAAAAGGCACTTATTCTAGCAGCTGTGCTACAATAAGTGGAGGAATGCAACAATAGGTCAGAATACCAACACGCAAGCAGCTCCTAGAAAAAATAGGTGTAACTAGACCACAGGTAGGTTGAAATCATGCAAACACCTAATCTAAAAGTATTGTGACTCAAACAGACGATATCCTCTGCAAGGTGATGAAATCCAAGTCAGACAATATGAATGTTGAGACAACAGCTAGATATCCCCCTACCGGGAGGGACACCAGGTAATCAATCCTAAAGACAGGCTACTAGGATACTCCGTTCATGACGCGTCGAGAAAAGGTAAATCTGCCGTTTGGTCCTTTGATCGCAATATCCCAATACAGGGATATCCCGAGAACTGCGAATGGTAGCCCTTCGGTTACTGAATGGGTTTCGGTATCCCACTCAGGCTTCCGGAACCATCCTCGCGACTTCAACCCTCCTAAGGGAGAGGCCTTCCCACAAACCGGTTGTGACCGCGCCAAAAAGTACTAAGAGATTTTAGCTCCCTAATTGGACAACTTCTATGTCTCAGATGTAAGAACTGAGGGGTGTTATTGGAACACCTATCCCCCCAATACTACCTAGCTACAAGAATTCTTTTAGTGTTCCCCAAGTGGGGTTAAAAGTGTGTTCAAATTAAGGTACGTTTTAAGGCTTAGTTCAATTAAGTGATCGTGTGAGTGCACGTGAGGTGTTGTAAACTGAACTTGAAAAGAATTAAATGCTTTACAGGAAACTTTCAAAAAATAAAGGATTTTTCGAAAATAAAAAAGCAAATATTTATGACTTTTCACTAAAAGGAATTTAAATGCTTTTCAAAAAATAACTCAAAAAATAATGGATTTTTTGGATTTATGAAAGCAAATAATAGACTTCTTTTTAAAAGAAATAAATGGATTTCTTTGTTTCAAGAAAAATTGCTAAGGGCAAGATTTTAAAGAAGTAAACAAGAAAAAATTTGAATCTAGATGAAAATGCAAAATGAGTCTTCTTTCACTTTCTTGAAAATTTTTAAAAAGATTTCTAGATATGCACTTTTAAATAGTAAAAAAATTTTTCAATGCTGTAAAATATGCAGGATTTAAAACTGTAAAAAATGTGCTATGGGCAGAAAGTACAGTAATTTTTTTTTTTCAAAATCGGGATGGCCGAATGAAAAATTCAGCCGCGCGGGTTTTGGACGCACAGCCGCGATGGGCCGCGCGGGTTTTGGACGCACAGTCGCGATGGACCGCGCGGGTTTCGGGCGCACAGTCGCGATGGACCGCGCGAGTTTTAGCCGCACAGTCGCGATGGGCAGCGCGAAAATCGGCCGCGAAGCCGCGGTGTGCAGCGCGGAAAAAACGAAGAAAAGTCGCGATGGATCGCGCGACTGTCTGGGAAAAGGCCGCGATGGACCGCACGGAAAAATGAAGAAAAGTCACGATGGACCGCGCGACTGTCTGGAAAAAAACCGTGAGGCGGAAGCCGTGCACGGAAACCGAGAAATGAACCCAAAAATTGAAAATTTTGGGCTGTTTATGGGGCCAAATCTCAGAGCAGCAATGGATCTGCTGTCTAAGATGGCAGATCTATGGATCTAAAGGTTAAAAACTCATAAAAAACTAAGATTAAAGGCAAAACTAGAGATCTATAGTTCAAACCAAAGCGGAGTCGCCAAAAACTGTTGGCCCGGTTTTGCAACCAGGCTTAGTGCTATGGGAACCTGCTAACTAGTAGCAGCAGTTTCAATGAAAATAAATAACAATAAACTAATTAAACAAGACTATTCATGGATCTAAGCAAAGATATTAAGCAAATAACAAAAAATAATTTAAGATCAAGAACAAGAACATATAAAATAAAGAATTTGTATTGAAAGGATGGGGCAAGCAAGTGCTTGCGGAATCAATACCTCTAATGGTGAGGTTGAATAGCTCCAAGGATGAGCAACTTCCAATCTCCAATGGTCTCTTCTCCAATGTGGTTTGCAATGGCTAAAATGCTCAGGGGAGATTTCAGCAGCATAAGGATGAGATAATGGATGGATGTGAAATGAGGAGCCCCTACCACCTTTTTATAGGTTTTGGTGGTGGGAAATACCATTTGTGGTTTTGTGGAAACCAAATGGTATTAACCAACATGGTTTAGGTACTTTTCCCTCCTTTTTCCTTTTTTGAATAAAAATAATATTTTAATTCCCTTTTTAATATTTTTGGGAATTTGGACCCTTTTTGAGGGTTTTTTATGATTTTCTTGGAAAAATAATCTTTTTTAATGGAAAAAGGGGTGTACTAAGGTCTTTTGGTGACCTTTTGTTGGTTTCAGAGGCTCAGATGGTGGAAAAGTGGACAAATGGGTCATGTGAATAAGGGAATGAGCTAGTGAGCACTTTTTAGGTGTTAACAAGAGGTTACCTTATTTTTGATAGGCCCAGCCGTCGGCTATTGTCAACCTCCCACAGCCGAATGTATTTGACAAGGACCTTTACCCCATGGACATGAGCTAGAACGATATCTCACACTCCTTCAGTTCCAATATCAGAGAGAACCAAATAAATACCCTGGCCATTCCCCATATTATTAACAAATTAACATCTTAACTTAAGGTTACTACGGTTTTCTTCGCCAATGGAATCTTATAATTATAGCTTTAGCTAATGGACATTTGTAATGTTACTATTTTGCAAAATTGGTACCAGCAAGGGGGTTGAAGTTTCATGGTTCACAATACGGTACCTACCTCTGAGAAGGATGTTTGCCCCAAGAGCCCGAACCCTTGCATTCGCAGCGATTTATTGGAACTTGATGCGGATGCCTATGGGCTGTAGCGAGAGTCTCCCTTAAGCATAAAGTGCAATCAGCCGGAGTACCTGATCTGAAACCCTTGATGGTCCAATTTGGTTCCAGAAGCTCTGGTCCCCCGGGGCATGGTTGTTTCAGTGCAAATGATGTTTGACTGCCATAGCTTATTGGATAGCTCAATACCCTGGAGATAAAGTCTGCCAAAATTTTAATCTGCAACTGGAAAATGTGTGCCCAATGCCATGAATCACGATGGAAGAAGCCGGGAAATGGCATTGGCAACACATTAATTATGGTGTTCATTCAAAATTTATTATCTGTACGATGGACAGATATGATGTGAGAACCAAAGATGCACAACAGTGTATTAGGTGAAATTAATTAATGGCATTGGCAATTACACATTAATTATGGTTTTCATTCAAAATTTATTATCTGTATGATGGACAGATATGATGTGAGAACCAAAGATTGCACAGCAGTGTATTAGGTGAAATTAATTAATTATAGCTTTAAAAAGGGGCATGGTTGAGAGACACTACATTAAATTAATAAAATTAAATTAATATTTAAAAAACATTAATTTAAAATAATAATAAAAAAAATTAAAACAATATAAAACGCAAAAAAAAACCTTTTCTTTTTCGCATGGGGATTGACGCCAAGGCAGGATCGACGGCTCTCCTTATTCCGCGTCGGCAACATGTACGCATGGTAAGGGTGGTTGGTGGTCGCGGAAAGGAAACCACCATCCCACGTGTTCATTCCTTACTCGTCCGCATTCCAATAAAGCGGTATAGTAAACTGCTCATGGGCAACGCGGAAACCGTGTCACGTGCCGTCAAAAGTATGCCTATTTAAGGAGGAAATAAGGTTTTATTTGGCATTCTCTGGAAAAAACGTTTTATTTGGCATTGTAGGGTTGCTTCGACTTGGCTCTTGGTTTCATGTAAGAGCCTCGGTGCTGGGCAGATATGTGGGTAATCTCATGGACGATGGGAGATATGAAATCCATGGGACCCGCCTGGCTTGGCATTCGGTTCCCTGATGAGTCCTCGGCGTTGAGCACAACGCATCTTTTATATATTCCCGTCCTCTTATGTGAACTCAGTGCATGGGATTCGATGGTGGGCATTGATGTGTTAAGTGCGTGGGCCAATTGGCTCTAGTTGTTGAGTTCGGGCTGGGCACAAAGGAAAGAAGAAAAACGCTTGGAGGACAATTGATGTGGCGTTGGGCTCCGGGCGCTTGGTACACCTGCCTTGAGCGCTAGGGTTTCAAAGGAAGCAACATTTTGTATGAAATTCGTTTCGGACAAAACAAGCAGCAACAATGGAGAGCAGTATGGAAATCGTTTCATGCATTTGCCATGCTTGTAAATCTTCTTAGTTATTGGTCAAAATGGATCATATCGAGCTCAAATGAAACGATTTCTGCGTCGAAATTGCTGCGATGCTTGTATTATAAACAATATTGCAGGCAACAATATTATTTGAATATTTGTTTTATGCCACATTTATTGAAATGAATGTTTAAAGCAAAATGTTACAGGCAAGAAGGCAGATCTGCATTAAAATAATAGGAAATGAAAACTGATCACTTTGGTTGCAGGTCTGAAATTTGGAGAACCCTCTGTAAATCCTGTGTGAGACTCATTGTTTCGTATTTATTATGAATACAATTTCTTTCTATAAATGCAATGAAGTGTTTTTTTTTATCCCAAATGCTTTAGCATTGGATTAATATTAGGGTTTGAATATTAAAAGAGTGTATATAGAAATGTTGTTGTTTTTCTGGAAAGGTTTGTTTAATGGGGTCTAGACTGAGCCCTAAATAAGCAGTTATATATATATATATATATAATTCAAATTCTGTTTCTGTTACGCCTTACGAATAAATGGGAAAAGGCTCTTCAAATTATCTTTTTCCAATTCATACTGGTTTGTTATTTTCTAGTAAATTTCACTAAAGTTCCAGGTGTAGTTAGGCCCTAAGGTCTCAGTGTCTGATTATTATAAAAGGGATTATTATCATTATTATTATTAATTAAATAATATTAATAATATAATAATAATAACAATAACAATTAATAATAATAGTAATTAATTTAAATTGTGAATAGTAATTTAAAATATTTATTTGGTTAATGGATAAGTGTCAACATAGTACCTCTGTGTATAAACAATGAAATATAATAAATGATTTAATTAATCATGATCAACAATTATATAGCACACTCCTCTATTATTAATGTTTAACTTTTATACTTCACCTTGAAGACACCTTTACTTGAGGATACTTACAATTAATGACATTTATTTTACACATGAGAACTTGATAATCTTTTACTAATTAAGTCATCCACTAAACACTTAATTGACTTATCCATGATAACTTATATCATTGTTAAATCTTGATAATTAGGAAGAAGTTCAACGTGTCTCAACGTGTTTGAAACCAATAAATTTAAACAGTATTTATAGATAATCTGCTGGGGTTAATTTTTTTTAAATACGTTACATGTCAGGTCATATATCAGATCCTTTTTTAATCCAAAGAATTGGGTGGGTTTAATTTTGGTTTTAAAGGATACAAGTTACCTCATATATGTCGGTTAGCTATCTTGTTGGTGTATGAGACTCCCTTGTTTACCCTTAAATACGATAGCTACTATCATTAAATATTCATCTTTAATAGGACTAATAAGAAGAAATCCTCAACTCAAAGATGTAGTTCTTGAGCGTATGAAAATGAGAATCTAGAGTATGATTGATTCCTTTGAATTCTTCCAATTGTTTCATACTTTGGAGAAACAATAGTTGAGAAAACATGGTTGCAAATAAGGTTGCATGTTTACCAAAGGGGAAACTAGTGGAAAATGGGGACACCCCCAAAGTTGTTTTGTTACCATAGATATCATGAATTGAGTTGTACGCCAAGGAAAGAATCCAACACTGTCAATGCATGTTAATCGTTCCTATGAATGTATATAAGTATATGGCATTACTTGTACATAAAAATAGTTATCAATTCTATGAATGTATATAAGATGTAATATATAGCATTACTTGTATATAAAAATAGCTAAATAGCTAGTGTTTTTTATATTTAATTATTTGATATAAGTTTGTAACTTACAGATAGTTTCAATATATTGTACAGTTTCCATTCAAGTATTCTTGGCTTCATAGCTTCTAGATTATTGTCTATCAAAGAAGCAACACCAACTAAGATGAAGATGAAGTTATGGGAAAAAATGGCATTGGCATTGGCATTAGCTTTAGTCTTAGCCAAACAAAAATTAAAGAAGAAGACTGGATTAAAAAGAGGTTGAAAATCTTGGTAAGTCTATAGATTTTTTTTTACTTTTACAATTTTTTTTATAGATTTTTTTTTATTTTTACAATTTATTTTATTTAGTTTTTTTTACATGGTTTACATGGTTTATTTAGTTGTTTTTCTATTAGGTTGAGTTGCATTATTTTCATTTTAAAAGAAAGCCTTTTCATTTATATGCAATATCTCATGTGCGCTCAAAACCGTCACTTTCTTTGATGCACACACACACACACAAGAAACTCTCTCGTCACTCACTAAGTTCAAAAATAGCTTAAATCTACTCACTTAATACTTCCATAGGAGGGCACAAAAGAATCTTGTAGTTTAGGTACGATTTTGGGGCTAGGCATCCAAAAACATAGTTGTTGTCCTTAGGGTGCTTTATAAATCCTTCTAAATCAAGTGGTCGTGTATAGCCACATGGGGCAAATGAAAGAGGGGCATCGCGCCATAGGAGGTCAAACCCAAGGTTGCGGGTGTATGTTCTCTCAAGTGGGCTCACCACCACTTGTTGAAAAGGAGACGACCCAATACCGTTCGAGGGATAACTGCTCTTTCTCCACTTGACGAAGGTACTTAGTGACCAACTTAGGATGTCATTCCTTATAGGTGACTGTCGTGTATATAAGATGTAATATATAGCATTACTTGTATATAAAAATAGCTAAATAGCTAGTGTTTTTTATATTTAATTATTTGATATAAGTTTGTAACTTACAGATAGTTTCAATATATTGTACAGTTTCCATTCAAGTATTCTTGGCTTCATAGCTTCTAGATTATTGTCTATCAAAGAAGCAAGACCAACTAAGATGAAGATGAAGTTATGGGAAAAAATGGCATTGGCATTGGCATTAGCTTTAGTCTTAGCCAAACAAAAAGTAAAGAAGAAGACCTGATTAAAAAGAGGTTGAAAATCTTGGTAAGTCTATAGATTTTTTTTTACTTTTACAATTTTGTTTATAGATTTTTTTATTTTTATTTTTACAATTTATTTTATTTAGTTTTTTTTACATGGTTTATTTAGTTGTTTTTCTATTAGGTTGAGTTGCATTATTTTCATTTTAAAAGAAAAGCCTTCTCATTTATATGCATTATCTCATGTGCGCTCAAAACCGTCATTCTCTTTGATGCACACACACACACACAAGAAACTCTCTCGTCACTCACTAAATTCAAAAATAGCTTAAATCTACTCACTTAATACTTCCATAGGAGGGCACAAAAGAATCTTGTAGTTTAGGTACGATTTTGGGGCTAGGCATCCAAAAACATAGTTGTTGTCCTTAGGGTGCTTTATAAATCCTTCTAAATCAAGTGGTCGTGTATAGCCACATGGGGCAAGTGAAAGAGCGGCGCCGCGCCATAGGAGGTCAAACCCAAGGTTGCGGGTGTATGTTCTCTCAAGTGGGCTCACCACCACTTGTTGAAAAGGAGACGACCCAATACCGTTCGAGGGATAACTGCTCTTTCTCCACTTGACGAAGGTACTTAGTGACCAACTTAGGATGTCATTCCTTATAGGTGACTGTCGTGGAAGCCGACAGTACCTGAGACAGATTTTGTCACAAGATCAAGGAAAGCACACGTCACAAGATCACATACTTATGATAAGAAGAAAATCTAATAGTCAGTAGCTTTCCAATAGAAAAATCATGTACATGGTGATTGGTGGTTGCTAGCTTATACCTTGAGCTTGTTCCATGTGATATATTTTGAAATAAGCACATGTCAAAAGATCAAGGAAAGCTAGCGACTGCTAGCTTTCCTTCTAGCATAAGCATTTTCTTCTAGTATAAACACACATGCTTATGCTAGAAGGAAAGCTAACAGTTGCTAGCTTTCCAATAAAAAACCATGTCCATGGTGATTGGTGGTTGCTAGGTTATACCTTGAGCTTGTGCCATGTGCTCTATTTTGAACGAATGCTAGCTTTCCTTCTAGCATAACACGCATGCTTATGTTAGAAGGAAAGCTAGCAGTCGCTAGCTTTCCAATAGAAAAACCTTGGGCATGGTGATTGGTGGTTGCTAGCTTATACCTTGAGCTTGTGCCATGCACTCTATTTTCAAATAAGCACATGGCACAAGATCAAGGAAAGCTAGCGACTGCTAGTTTTCCTTCTAGCATAAGCATTTTCTTTTAGGATAAGAACACATATTTATGCTAGAAGGAAAGCTAACAGTCGCTAGCTTTCCAATAGAAAAATCATGTCCATAGTGATTGGTGGTTGCTAGCTTATACCTTGAGCTTGTGCCATTTGCTCTATTTTGAAATAAGCACATGGCAAAAGATCAAGGAAAGCTAGCGACTGCTAGCTTTCCTTCTAGCATAAGCATTTCCTTTTAAAATAAACACACATGCTTATACTAGAAGGAAAGCTAACAGTCGCTAGCTTTCAATTAGAAAAACCCTGTCCATGGTGATTGATGGTTTCTATCTTATACCTTCAGCTTGTTCCATGTGCTCTATTTTAAACGAATGCTAGCTCTCCTTCTAGCATAAGCATTTCCTTCTAGCATAACACACATTCTTATGCTAGAAGAAAAGCTAGCAGTCGCTAGCTTTCCAATAGGAAAATCATGTCCATGGTGATTGGTGGTTGCTAGCTTATACCTTGAGCTTGTTCCATGTGATGTATTTTGAAATAAGCACATGGCAAAAGATCAAGGAAAGCTAGCGACTGCTAGCTTTCCTTCTAGCATAAGCATTTCCTTCTCGTATAAACACACATGCTTATGCTAGAAGGAAAGCTAACATTCGCTAGCTTTCCAATAAAACACCCTTTCCATGGTGATTAGTGGTTGCCAGCTTATACCTTCAGCTTGTGCCATGTGCTCTATTTTAAACGAATAGCTCTCCTTCTAGCATAAGCATTTCCTTCTAGCATAACACACATGTTTATGCTAGAAGAAAAGCTTGCAGTCGCTAGCTTTTTAATAGAAAAATCATGTCCATGGTGATTGGTGGTTGCTAGCTTATACCTTGAGCTTGTGCCATGCACTCTATTTTCAAATAAGCACATGGCACAAGATCAAGGAAAGCTAGCGACTACTAGCTTTCCTTCTAGCATAAGCATTTCCTTCTAGTATAAACACACATGCTTATGCTAGAAGGAAAGCTAACATTTGCTAGCTTTCCAATAAAAAACCCTGTCCATGGTGATTGGTGGTTGCCAGCTTATACCTTGAGCTTGTGCCATGTGCTCTATTTTGAACGAATGCTAGCTTTCCTTCTAGCATAACACACATGCTTATGTTATAAGGAAAGCTAGCAGTCGCTAGCTTTCCAATAGAAAAACCTTGGGCATGGTGATTGGTGGTTGCTAGCTTATACCTTGAGCTTGTGCCATGCACTCTATTTTCAAATAAGCACATGGCACAAGATCAAGGAAAGCTAGCGACTGATAGCTTTATTTCTAGCATAAGCATTTCCTTCTAGGATAAGAACACATACTTATGCTAGAAGGAAAGCTAGCAGTCGCTTGCTTTCCAATAGAAAAATCATTTCCATAGTGATTGGTGGTTGCTAGCTTATACTTTCAGCTTGTGCCATTTACTCTATTTTGAAATAAGCACATGGCAAAATATCAATGAAAGCTAGCGACTGCTAGCTTTCCTTCTAGCATAAGCATTTCTTTCTAAAATAAACACACATGCTTATACTAGAAAGAAAGCTAACAGTCGCTAGCTTTCAATTAGAAAAACCCTGTCCATGGTGATTGATGGTTGCTAGCTTATACCTTCAGCTTGTGCCATGTGCTCTATTTTGAACGAATGTTAGCTCTCCTTCTAGCATAAGCATTTCCTTCTAGCATAACACATGACCCTTATTATACATCATTTGTGCAGATCATGGTATGGATGGATAGATGTCTTCTTGGATACCTTCTGTCCAAGAACAGATCACATGGCAAAAGATCAAGGAAAGCTAGCGACTGCTAGCTTTCTTTCTAGCATAAGCATTTCCTTCTAGCATTTTTGAGAAGGAAAACTTTTCTTTTTAATGAGTCTCTACTTGTGCTAGATGCAATGGATTTTTATTTATCTTTAAGTATTTAATATGTTTCCAGGACACATGACCCTTATGTTGTTTAATGAGTTAACAAAATGTAATGATAAAAGAACTACTTGGTTAATGACATAAAAATATGATGATTTAAAGGTCTTCTCTGACGGACAAGGGGGTTCGGTGCTCCATCAGGAACTATTAGTGCTCAGTTGCATCCTTAATTGCTCAGCGCGTGAGGGTTCGTGTAGTAATTTAACTACTGATTCTTTGCTCAGGCAGTTTGACTGTCTTGTTATTTCCTCTGCTTTTGGCAGAATGGCTCAGCCAGGGGACAATACCGGCATCCAGGACATCAAGAAAAGTTTGGGGCGGCTGTATGAGATAGTCTTCATAGGAATTATGGATAATAGGGAGATAGCCTGCGTTATAAAAAAGATGGAGGACACTGTGAGCTACACTTCCCTTCAAATCAGCAACCATGATTCTAGGATCGATGATAATGAAAGCTCCTTGCGCGAGATGATGGGGAAGGTTGATATGATCCAGGAGGACCTTGCGCGACTCATTTCCATGAACCAGGGCAACAGGAACAATGCAGTAACTGTTGAAGGGGAGCGTCAGATGGAGGAAGAATCAGTGGTGCAGCCAGTCCACTTCAGGGGCCATCTGTAATCTGGTTTTTATGGATATATGTTTTTTTGTCTTTTATTATGTAAGCAATATGTTTCCAGGACACATGACCCTTATGTTGTTTAATGAGTTAACAAAATGTAATGATAAAAGAACTACTTGGTTAATGACATAAAAATATGATGATTTAAAGGTCTTCTCTGACAGACAAGGGGGTTCGGTGCTCCATTAGGAACTGTTAGTGCTCAGTTGCATCCTTAATTGCTCAGCGCGTGAGGGTTCGTGTAGTAATTTAACTGCTGATTCTTTGCTCAGGCAGTTTGACTGTCTTGTTATTTGCTCAGGCAGTTTTGGCAGAATGCCTCAGCCAGGGGACAATACCGGCATCCAGGACATGAAGAAATGTTTGGGGCGGCTGTATGAGATAGTCTCCATAAGATTTATGGATAACAGGGAGATAGCCTGCGCTATAAAAAAGATGGAGGACACTGTGAGCTACACTTCCCTTCAAATCAGCAACCATGACTCCAGGATCGATGATAATGAAAGCTCCTTGCGCGAGATGATGGGGAAGGTGGATATGATCCAGGAGGACCTTGCGCGACTCATTTCCATGAACCAGGGCAGCAGGAACAATGCAGTAACTGTTGAAGGGGAGCGTCAGATGGAGGAAGAATCAGTGGTGCAGCTAGTCCACTTCAGGGGCCACCTGTAATCTGGGCTTTAAGGATATATGTTTTTTTGTCTTTTATTATGTAAGATATATAAGGGTATATATTGCCCGTTCTGTTAGTCATCATGGAAGAACTCTGTATATAGTTTTTTGGACCCTTTGCAGGCTTAGTCTACAATGCTCTATCTCTGCTCTGAAGGACTATTCTTCCTCTCTTTTTGCTATGTACTGAATGGCTGTGCACAGCCCCTTTATAATATACTCCTTTTTAGTTTCTGTTCAAAAAAAATATATGATGATTTATAGTCTATCATTTATATGGGTTCAATTTATTTATTTTTTTGTTCACAGGTCTTTAAGTAAACCAATAAACTTAATTTGGTATAAAAGCTATAACGAAGGAGGTTTTCTTTATGTATATTTTACTATGTTTATGTCTATTTTTGCACTAGAGGTAATCTATGTGTAACATTTAATTGTTATTAACAATAGAAAACTAGAGGTAGTGTCTTTGTATAATTTACTTGTTATTAGCAATAGAAATTATCTCAAAAATTATATTCTTGGTGTAGCCTCCAAGCTTCACATGAGGTCACAAAACATAAATTAGTTAGGTAAGGAAAGCCTTGAACTTGTGCCATGTACTCTATTTTCAAATAAGCACATGGCATAAGATCAAGGAAAGCTAGCGACTGCTAGCTTTCCTTTTAGCATAAGCAAAATACTTATAGGATAATAACATATACCTATGCTAGAAAGAAAGCTAGCAATCGCTAGCTTTCCAATAGAAAAATCCTGTCCATGGTGATTGGTGGTTGCTAGCTTATACCTTGAGCTTGTGCCATGTGCTCTATTTTGAAATAAGCACATGGGTAAAGATCAATGAAAACTAGCGACTGCTAGCTTTCTTTCTAGCATAAGCATTTCCTTCTAGTATTTTTGAGAAGAAAAACTTTTCTTTTTAATGAGTCCCTACTTGTGCTAGATGCAATGGATTTTTATTTATCTCTAAGTATTTAATATGTTTCCATAACACATGACCCTTATTATTCTTGTGCATGTGAATAAAAGACATGTAATAGAATATTCTTTGATAATGCTCATTATTTCATGTATTTTTAAAACAATTTAAACTTATAGTCGACTATTTATTATTGTTTTTAGAAGCTATGGACTCTGGTGCAATGACAATTCCAAGGAATAATTTGAAGAAAAAACGAATTGCAAGTGACACACAAACAACGTCTCCCCCATGTGGTATGGTGGTTTTAAATATTATTCTCTCATTTCTAAATGGTTAGACTAGAAGACTATATGGTAATATTTGTGATTTTGATTTCATTTTATTTATAGTAATAATTGCTTATTATTGTTTTTTGAAGCTGTCGTCTCCAAAGCAATTAAAATGCCACAATCAACATTCAAAAAACAAAAGCTTCATTCAACTCAGATTATAAATTCAACAATGGGTTCTAATTTTGAAATGATTAAAAAGTTCAAAACATCTGCTGCATTTGAGTATGTCGAAGATTGGTATGTTGAGATTGAAAGTCCCATGAATATGTTTCCAGATATGTATCTATTTGGATCCATGGATGGAAATGATATACAAAGGCTAGGGATAATTGTTAATTGCTATGCTCTCAATCATAGTCAGATCGATTTTCAAATGGAGGTAATTGAAGAAAATGAAGTGAAATTATTTTCTTGCCAAGTTGATTACACAAAATTTAGACCAGATTTGATTGATACTAATACAGAATTTCCAGAGTCAATAAAAAAGTCACAGTTTAAGTTGGACAGTTTTGAGAGCTTCAATGAATCTGGTCTAAAGAGTTGTGATGATCTTGTACAACGTATTACCAACGTTATGAAATATCGCTATGTGAGATGTAAGAAAACATTATCCGTGTTTCTTTATTTGCAACAAAGAGGTAAACTACTTGATAAAATACCAGATGATAAACTCGAGGCTCAAATGCTTGCTTTGAGAAGGGTATATTTAGCTGAGCTAGAACAGAGCATTAAAGAAAGTGAGTTCATGCCTACTACAGAGTTTGTAAAATCCCAAAAAGAAGACTCTCAGATAGAGAAGCTTGCTGACCAATGCGATGAAATCCATGAAAATTTTAAGGACAGTTATTTATTTTCAAGCTCTTTTACCATGAAGGTGGATGTTCGAAGATGTGTAGAAGCACCCAAGTTATATAAATTGAGATCACGGGATGATTTAAATGTTCGAGTATTAGTAAAATCGTTCCTACAGAAATTTCAAGCATCATTGCCTAATGCTCTTCTGATTCCATTTGACAAAAAAGAGTCTGATCCGATTGGAAACCCTGTGAAAATCATGAATGAAATGGATATAAATGCCAAGAACATCAATTTTTGGATAGTTGATGGGCAACACACCATTCAAGCAGCAAAAGAAATATTAACAAATCCTAAATTCAGTCTATCTGGGGAGGCAAAACAAAAGTACAAAGAACGTAATGCTCGATTCTTAGATCCATTAGTTGCTCCCAGTGTGGTGATTCGTATTTGCTGCCAGTTAAATTCTGCAAACACAGTGTTCTTCAAAACTCCATTCATTGATTCTGTGCGATCTGCAAGACAATTCCTAATTGCCACAAATAAATTAAAGAAACGAAAATGTGGGAATTCTAAGACGGCTGAAGACAAGGTATGCAATTTTTTTTTTTTTTGCACTTAGTTTATATTGTTATAACTAAATTCATGGCTATTTTATTTTTGATATCACATTCTTACTAATTTATATTTGTTATTTTTTAACAGGTTGATGATGAAATGTTGTGCTCTTTCTTCGATTGTCCACTAACAAACTTTGCTGAAAAAAAAGTCTTGTTATATCTTGATGATACTACTTGGGATAAATGGGAAGTTGTTTTTAATTGTTACAAACTAGGGACATTAATGTGTTCTCCAAACCAACCTAAGGATCCAAACTATAAGACAAATAGTCTGAACAGTTTGGTATCAAGTTCTTTCCGTCCCCTTCAGGGACTAACCGCTGAAGAAATGTGTTCTGTAGCAGATAAACTATTGGATGGAACTGTCTGGTTTTCTATTCCAGTGAACCATCCAACCAATGCCATAAAAATGAAAGATTATTGTTCACAATTGAAAACCAAAAGAACAATTTTGGAGGCAATGGTAACATATTGCAAAAGTCATGATAAGAATCTGAATGATAAGATTCTTACAATATCCAATATTCTTGAGCATTATGGAATTACTGATATCATATTTGCCAACTTCTATAAGACAATGGAAGGGTGTAAATATGTAAAAGGATCACGAAATACAAAAATAGAGTCCCTTTCTCCACAAGCTTATGTGGTCCTTGATAGAATAATTGATGCATCGACAGATATACAGGAAATTGAGAACAATTTTGAATTCGGTTGTCATTATGGGGGTCGTAGCCTCTTGTCAACACTTTTGCACTCTTTTCCTTGTCTGTTTCAACCAATGTTATACACTGACTTTGTTGTGTTGGATACATTGGCTTTGAAAGATGAATCATTCCTTAAGGATCACTATATTGAATTGTTTCGATTTTTAATCGAAAAAAATGGGTTGAAAGATTTTACTATGATTATCTTAGTAGAAATTTGGTCTTGTAAGGATGTACGCCAAGCTCTGGAGATTGTTGTCAAGGACTCAAATGTCAACTATAAAATGGCTACCGGTCTTTATGAATATAAAGAACAAAATAACTATAGTTATGATATAGTTTTAACTATACATTTCTATAGTGAAGAGTCTAAAATTTTACAGGCCTCAATATACTCTCACAGTTTTAGAGACATATCTGATGAAAAAGAGAGAGATTTTGAATTCTGGGAAGAATTATTGCAAATGCATCAACAACATAGTGATCTAAATTTGATTATTTCTCTTTATGCGGGGCAAAAATTTACAGCAGGCTTGCTGTACATATGGAAGAATAATGGCATGTGTCGTAGAAAACGAGTTAGAAAGGACTACCATGCTGACTAATCAAGAATCCTTCCAATTGCAAAAACCAATGTCTAATATATTGCTGTTGGAATATCCAGGTATTGTACTTTTTTTGTTCTTTCTCTTGTGATTCGTTGGATTCTATGCTATTTATATATCTTGATTAACAAGATGTTTACTATAACTACTAATGGCGGAAATTGTAAAGAAAACAACGACACTTTGCAACAAAGCAATGATCAACATAGTGTGCACAATGTCGAAGAAGTTTTCGAGATGCAAATACAAGACGAAGAAAATACCATACCAGGTACATAATTTATTTTGTTTATTTTGTTGTATTGTACTTGTTTTGTTCTTTCTCTAGTGATTCTTTGGATTCTATGCCTATTTATTTAATGAATTTCATTCGTTGATACATTTTATAACATTTCATATGTTTATTACAATAGCAAACGAGGAGAAAAAAGACAGTGATCAAGGGAATGTGACAGAAAGCCATAGTCAAGAACATGATATCATATCAGGTACTTCACATGTCTCTTATTTTCAATTAAACATAAAATATGTCTTATAAAAAAAAATTTATTTAAAGAAGTATTATTGGTATTTGATTGAAGGTTTGTTATTTTGGCTCTAGGTTCTATGAAGACAATACAAGAGAAGTGTGGCTTATCAATAACTAGTACAAAAAATACTCAAAGTGAGTGTATTTCTTCAACAATTTTTTTTAATAATAATTTATGTAGCATGAATAAAATGAATTTACTATGATCCATTATTGTTTTGCAGCTATTATAAGTCAAAAGAAATTAGTTATTTTTGAATTGAATAACATTTTCTATCAGAGCGTTGATGGTGATGCATCACAAAAAGAATTTATCGAGAAAATGGGAAGGGCCGCAGATTACACGATAGAGAAAAAATCATTTTGGTTTCGTCCACATGCAAAAACATTTCTTGAAATGTGTTCCAGAAATGAATCTCTTGACATTGCAATTTGGACGACATCTTTGAAACAAAACACAACAAGAGTTATGAAAAAGCTGGTTTCAGAAACATGACAAGCTAAATTTTTGTTTACATGGACTGCTTCAGATTGCAAACAACAAAAGGGAAAAAATGACATTGATAATTCAACACAAGTTATATACAAAAAACATCTGAAAAAAGTGTGGAGAATGTATTCTCAATATGATGCTACTAACACTATTCTAGTGGATTGTTCAATGGAGACAAGGAAAGAAAATCCCAAAGAAAATGTGATTATTGCCCCTTCGTTTGATGGAAAGAATGAGGATAAATGGTTGATCGCTGATCTGTGGAGCTTATTGAATAAATTGTACAAGGCACTCGATGTTCGAGATATTTTGAAGAATCTTCAATGACTTTTAATAGTACATTAAGATGATTGTTATTCATTTCCTCTATAAACAAAATCTTGAAGTTTATGATATAAATTCTTGGTCATTGTACATTTGATGACTTAATTCTACATGTGATGTGTTATTACTGTGTTTTATTTTATTATCAATTTAATGTCTATTATTTCATAATACACATATAAGGATTGTTGTTGTGTCATTATTATAAATTAACATATTATTATTTTGTTTATTTATATTGAGATATTGAGTTATAAAAAGTTAGTGATTTGAATAATAGTCTTATGTGTTTGCATAAAAATGTAGTATTCCATATTAATTAAATAATTGTATTAGGTTGTATGTATAAATTAACGTACAATTACTATGTTTGAGCAATTGCAGTTTATTTATCAATTGCGTCTTAATTGATCATTATAACTCTTACAAATCAGTGATTTGAATGTTAGTTCAATGTTATCATATGAAATTTTCTTATTTCTTAGAAATTAAAAAAATGGAAAATCATATCAGGTTGTATGTAAAAATTACCTATAATTAGCTTGTTTAATTGAAATTTAAAAAATTGTAAATCTAGTTGTGGGTATAAATTAACATATAATTGGTTTGAATTGGACCATTGTAACTATATTTTTAAATTGTGATTTGAATTTCATTGCAATGTGCTTATATGAATTTTTCTTATAATTTCTTGAAAATTAAAATATCGTATGAGGTTGTATGTAAAAATGAACATATAAATAGTTTGCTTGATTTAAATTTAAAAACTGTAAAATTTAGGTAGTATGTAGATATTAACATATAATTAGTTCAAATGAATTCGACTATTGTAATTATATTTTTAAATTGTAGTTTATCTCATTACAATTCTTAAAAATTAGTGATTTGAGTAGTAGTTGAATGTGTTTGTATAAAAAAACTATTCCACTGAAATTACTTTTATTTTTTTCATTAAGTTGTTTGTTTGGGAGTGGAAATAAATTGGATATGTTTTGATGCCATTAAGCAATGAAGTTTTGAAGTGAAAATATGTTAATGTTATATATGTGGCAGCAATGCAGATGGGAGTTAATATCAGTCGGAAAATCTTGTTGATCTTTGAAATGGAAGGAGTATTCTTCTCGTCGTATTCCAAAGATGATACGAGTTGTCAAATTCAAAGAAAACCAGATTGGGAGCTTGGTGATAAATCCTACTTTTGTAGGCCTTTTCAACTAGAAGTATTAAAATACTGCCTAAAACATTATGATGTTGCGATATGGACATCAAATGTTACTAACAAGTACATTCGACAAGTAATTGAAAAATCAAATATTGATACAAGTGACTTTCAATTCATATGGGATAGGTCCCATTGTCACTTGCAAACAAAATTCAAATCATGTAGTATGATACAGTTTTATGAGAAAAGGCTAAGCGACATGTGGTCCCAATATGGAAATAAGTACACATAATCAAATGTATTGCTAATAGATACATCAAAGCCTACTTCTCAATTCCTCGGATATCGGTCAAACTGTATCTTAATAAAGGCTTATATAGGACATGAACACGATACTTGGCTTGTGCAAGTTCTATTCCCCTTTTTAAAGACACTTCATCGCATCAAACAGAAACGCAACTACATTTGAATGTTCAATAGAACATTGAGTTCTTTGTATTAAGTGAAGATATTATTATATGGAAATTTGTTGACGATTACATTGCAATATTTCAATACAAGTTGGACACATTTTTTAGTGAATTAATTTGTATGATTTTATAACTTTTATAGATAGATGATAATTGACAATGATATATAAATACAATTATTAGTATTATTTATGATTGCTTTTAGATTGACAAGTTTTTGCATCATACAACACTTGATTTCCCCATTCAAAATATTTTCTAAATTTGTGCTCTTAAATCAACTATTTGTAATTTAAATCATCTCATAAAAGCCAACAAGGCGTGCAAGAAACTCTCTTTAGTTTTATTTATCTATATGTATTAATACAAGTGCATTACAACACTTGATTTTTCTATTCAAAATATTTTTTAAATTACATACTCTTAAATCAATTATTTGTAATTTAAATCATCTCACAAAAGCCAACAAGGAATGAAGTTCTCTTTAGTTTTATTGATCTATATCGATTAATACAAGTGGCACACAAATTTTGAATTAAACCTCCATCTATATAAAAGCACATTTCTTACAAAAAATATTACTTCAATGATAATGAGTGCTAAGTGTACTAGAATTTAGATTGAAGCATGATGAGTCATAGATGAATGATTTTGAAAGGTATAGGCATTTGATTTCCCAATCTATAACTTATTGTAAATGTGTATTCTTAAGTTAATAGGTTATAATTGCAATAATCTCATATAAGCCAACTGGACATGAAATAAATTATTGACTGTTATTAGCCTATATTCATTAATATGAGTTTATCAATGCAATATGTAATTTTTGAAATAAAACCCCATATAATTGAAGTTGCAATTGTTTTAAAACACAAAATTAATTGCTAATGAGTGCTAAGTGGTATTAAGGGTAGTACGAGATTGGTCATAAGTGAGTGACATTGAACTATAAGAAATTTGATTTCTCATTTCATTTTTTTGTAAGTTTGTATTATTAACTCAATTACGATTAATTGAAATAATCTCATAATAGCCAACAAAGCATGAGATACGCTCTATCTTTTATCTTCTTGTATGCATTAAATGAATGTATAAATGTGATGTATTTTTTGGAATAAAATACAATGTAAAAACATTCCACAAGTAGTTGAAAAATCAAATACTGATACAAGTGACTTTGAATTCATATGGGACAGCTCTCATTGTCACTTGGAAACAAAATTCAAATAATATAGTGTGATACAATTTTATGAGAAAATGTTAAGTGATGTGTGGTCCATATGGGACAGCTCTCATTGTCACTTGGAAACAAAATTCAAATAATGTAGTGTGATACAATTTTATGAGAAAATGTTAAGTGATGTGTGGTCCAAATATGGAAATATGTACGAAAAATCAAATATATTGCTAATAGATACATCAAAGCTTATTTCTCAATTCCCCGGATACCGGTCAAATTGTATCTTAACAAAGGCTTATATAGGACATGAACCTGATACTTGGCTTGTCCAAATTCTATTCCCCCTTTTTAAGACACTTCATCGTATCAAAGAGAAACGCAACTACATTCGAATGTTCAATAGAACATTGAGTTCTTTATAGTAGGTGAAGATGTTAATTTTTAGAAATTGGTTAACGCGTACATTGCAATATTTCAATACAAGTTGGACACATTTTTTGATGAATTAATTTGTATGTTTTTAAAACTTTTATAGATAGATGAGATATGTTCTATCTTTTATCTTCTTATATGCATTAAATGAATGTATAAATGTAGTATGTAATTTTTGGAATATAATACAATGTAAAACCATATAATTAATTGATAATGAGTACTAAGTGGACTATTTAGACTCATTCGATATGTGCCATAAATAAATTCAAAAGAGCATGGGGTCATATATAAAGTTCAACTAAAAGATTTGAAAAATATGTTTCAACATCTATTTCTTCGACATTTAAAAATCTTATCATTTTCTTTGCCTTTTGGTGAAAGTAATTCTCGGCCATGATTTCTTAATTCGATTTCTTCACACTTTCATTGTGTATGTATAATGTTGTACCTAACAACTATCCCAATTTTGACGAATTTATAGTTATTATTTGGTGACATCAATACATTTCTTATAATTTATTTTATTTTAATTTAATATTGTGATTTCCTTCCAATCATGCTATATTATAATATGTTATTTAACAATGAAAATATTTAATATGATACTTTGTTCACTTCAAATATAGATAGAGATCTTCTTGTAATAAAACATTCAATTATGTGTGCAACTTAACTTCATTAATCCTACATTTTATATCTTCATGAATATTTTTTCTCACGATTCAACAAATTACAGATTTTCATATACTCCTCCTAATTTATGGCATACCGAACTAGTTATAAATGATACAACATTTCATTTTTTATGATTGTATATTAAAAACACTTGGAGTAAATAAAATTTGTGATCAATAAAAACATTCTTTCTAGGATTAGTTTTTCCAATTTTAATGGAATATTTCTTTAATGCATAATTTTTACAAATTAAATGAAATAAATAAAATATTTACAAAAAAATTCAATGTCATAGAAGTCCTTGTAATAGAATTTTTCTAGATTTAATGAAATAGGTGTTCTTGGCCAATTTCGAAGGTGAAAGATTCCCATCCAAGTTGGTAATTGGAAAGGCAATTAAGACCTTTCATTTGGAGATTTAATGGAGCCTTTATTTGCAGGTGTAAGCTACAGGGAAGCTCATGGTTTCTTCTATTGCAGCTCACTCCTTCAACCATTTCCAGTTTTGATGGCATATTCTTGATCCTTGAGGGAGGGCGTTTTTGGTGAGTTATTGTACTCTTTGGGGGAGATTTTAATGCCCCATTTATTTTGTAATATGAAGTAAATACTTTTTTCTTCATCTCCAAAAAGTTTCAGGTCGAAATTCCAAGTAGAAATGTATAAATCTCATTTTTAATGGAAGAACAATGCCATTTCCCCACTACCTTGTTGTGAGCCAATGTATTGATGATGATTTCGAATGAATGGATGATTATATGATATATTTGTGATCAATATAATTCCATGGATGTCTTATACAATTTTCATATACTGTACTTGAGCATTTGAAGCATTTTTACTCAGTTTAGTTGTATTGGGAGGTGAAATAGTGCCATTTCCCCATGGGTCGAATTGAGGATTTTTGCAGTTGAATGGGAGAGGGTGAGAACAGTTGTAACAATCCATTAATGGTGCATATGAGACTTTAATAACATACCTAACACCTTACATACCTCTGTTCATAAATTTGAGTGGGTTTGGAGGCATTTGGGAAGCCATTTTCAGTAGTTACACCATGGGGATTTGAACCCCAAATTACTAGTAAAATTGCATAATTGGTCTAGAATCTTAAGAGAGTTTACAGAGATTTTTTGGTGGCCATATGTCATCCATAAACATCATATTCAAGTTATAATATCATTTATACACCTTCCTTGAATATTTGAAGGCATTTGGAGTCAATTTGAGACCTAGAGGCCAATACTAGTCAAAGGAAAATCACTAGTAAAGTTACCTACATTGATCATAATTGAAAGAGGATTTGCAGAAGTATTTTAAAGGTCCAAAGGCATCCCTAAAACACATATTTATGTTCTAATGTCATTAATATACCTTCTCAGAACATTTGAGATCATTTGGGGCAAATTTGGGACCTAGAGATCAAAACTAGTCAAAGGTCGAACTAAGAAAAAAAAGTGGAAAATTGCAATTTTAATAAAATTTCTAATAAGGGACATTACAGTGGTAGCAGAGCATGGTCCTTGCTCCTGTGGATTAGGTACATACATTCAAGAATAATAGGCATCCATGTCTTACTATTATGATGAATCCTATGAGTACAATTCTTATGAGGAATATGCAGATGCTTATGAGCAATATGAAGCAGAATGTGAATGGTACAAGGAAGAGATGCCATCATGCAACACTTCTTACAATTTCAAGAGAAATGAAGTTTATTCTTATGACTTTAAATCTGATGAATATGAGTGTGTCACACCAACCAAGGATAATTCTATGAGTGAGTTCCAAAGATGGAGAGCAAAATATAAAACCTTGCCCCAACAATATCAAAAATATCAAGAATATCTTGCTTTTAGCAAAAATACACAAAATGCCATGTCCTTTGAGTACTATGCTGAACATGTTTTTGAAAATAGGCCCAAAAATGAAGATGTGGAGTTAGTGAAGAAAGGTTTATGCCCTTCTTGTAAAAACCTTTGGAGCGAGTATCATATATGTGTGCATGAAATGATGTCCTCCTTGAGGAGAGCTTTTGAGATTTATTCAAGAAGAGATTCCAAATATACTGTTCCTAAGGAAAACAAGGGGAAAAATGCATCAGCTTGCTTGAAGGAGAAAAATGAAGAGACATCACAAGAGCATGAAGAAGATTCTATTGAAAATATGGAAGATCATTTCGAGACACCTTCTAGCTTAGACATGAACCAAAGAGAATCTACTGATGAATGCTTAAACTATGAAGGAGTAACTACTGATGGGTGCTCACACCTCTATGTTGGTGACATAGAGATCATTTTTTAAAGTGTTGCTGCAAGCCCAAGTTCCATTAAGCATTATAATGAAGACCTTGTAGCAGTTGAAGAAGAACCAAGATCAACTTCCCCATCACCACTTGAGCTTCATGAAGTTGGTCCAAGAAAAAATGAAGAAGATGAGGAGGTTCATTTGCAAGAGCCTCATTTTCTTGAAGGGTTCTTAAAGATGAATGAAAAGAAGATCCAAGATTCCCTCAGCATTCTCTATGACACTCAATCATTGGTGTCAAATTCTTGTTGGAGAGCTACTTCATTGGAGGAAACATCCTTCATTGAAGACATGGAGAAGATTCAAAGAGCAATGTTCAACATCAAAGGTAATTTCATGTCTTTGCTTTTTGATAGAAACCATTTGTTTGAGCTTAATGAATTGTTACATGATGCATACTTGAAGAATAATGAGGATATTCATAAGCTCACAATTCAAAATGAGCAACTTCTTGAAAAGTTGCAAGATACTTGTTTTTCCTCCTATGTTTCACATTGTCAAATGGTAGATTATTTGGAGGATTCTCATGACATGGTGGATCATGAGAAATGTGGGAATTTGAATGTGCTTAATGTGTTTGAAGATGAACTTAAAGAGATCCAAACACTTGATGTGGTGGAAGAGGAACTTGAATTGTCTCTTGATGAGGGTTATGCAATTTTTAAAGAAGAGCATGATTCCTCTACATTGGAACCAATCTATGACAAAGGTTTCCCACTTTTGAAGGAGTTGCATGATACTACCCACATGGATCCTTTCCATGATGAAAATTCTGCACTTTTTGATCATTTGGGTGAGTTAGTTCATTCTCCTACATCCTACAATTTCATGTTTTGCAGTATTAGTCTCAATGAAGTATGGGTGAAAGTGTTCTTTTTGATGGTGCCACATGAGGAGTATGGAACTCCTAGATTTACCTTTTATGATGACATGGTTGGAGCACATTCTTCTTCACATTTGAAGCAACATTATTTGTCACTTTATGATGATGCAAATCTACATGGATGCACCTATGATATGCATTTGAGTAACTTGAAGACTCATGGTTTCTCTTGCTCAACACTTGATTCATTTGATGTTGGATGAACTTCATCCAACACTTGGGAGAATAGATTTATGATTGGAGAACATTTTTGTTGGAAGCCACATACTTTGTTATATTTTTATGATTCTCACATTCATGGATGTATGGGTGAGACTTCTCTGAGTCATTTGAAGTCTCCTTGTTTTTTCTGCTCATTATTTGATTCAGATTTTAGTGGAGATTCTTCATTCACTTCTTGGATGAAAGAATACATGGTTGAATATTTTGATGCATATCACATCCTTTTGGAGCAGCATTATAGGACATGGGATCCTTACCTATGTCATTGGAGCAGATTTGATTGGTCACTTGAAGCTTGTATGCACTTGGAAAATGGTGGTCTACTTGCTTGGAGGTATAAGCACTTTCATGACTCTTTGATGAAGCATATCCTTGATGTACATTTTCATTATGTTGTTATGTACTTTGATGATATATAGTTGATACTCATGATGTTTGGAAGGATGCATACAAGAAAATGGGATCCAGGAATCCTCTTAACTAATGGTGTGGGTTGGAGAGCACTCTTCATTATTGGGGTGCAATACAAGCAATGGGACCCTGGAATAATTTTTATCTCATTGGTTTCATATTTTTTGGGGAAGCAAGCAATATGGGAGATGGAGTCCCCACTTAATAAAGTGATTTTAATCAGAGTAGTGCAGCAGCAAGCATGGTGGTTCCTCTCTAAAATCTTCATGGAAACTCAAAGACTCAAGGTTGGGCAATTCAATGGCAACTTCAAAGAATTATACAGAAAGCAGGTTCTTCAACACCCACGTTTAAAATTGCTTGAGGACAAGAAATATTGGGAAGGGAGGATTTTTCATGTCCCAAATTTGGTATTGGGTCACAATGGCCTAATCACATTGGCCCTATTCATTCGAGTTTGTCAAATTGATGCTAAAGGTCAAATAACTACCAAGGAGGAAAATTACTAATTTACTAGGTTGGGGTGGAAGCTTTGGGATTTGGAATAATGGGGATAATAAATGATGTTTTAACATTAGAGTGGCATAAATATTTAATAAAGGAGATAAATAAATATATACAAGTGAAAATCAAAGTGGCATTTCATCATGAAGACACATGGAGGAAGTGGGACCCACATATGGCTAGATTTCCCCACTACACTTGGCATCATTCTCTCACCAATTCGAATTCAAGGTGAATGGTAACATACTTGGGAGATTCCAAAAGGTATTATTCATTGCATGACTCATCCAAGGTAGAAATATAGAGGAAGAGTAACTCCCATGGAAGAGGAAGAGGCAATTTGGAGCTAGTGAGACACTTGTGCTAGATTCCCTAGCTCTATGACAACAATGATGACGATGCTATGAAACCTATGACACAAATCAGACCTGAAGGCTGACATATGACATATATGACATGTCAGGGCTAAAAATAGACTCCAATAGGGCGCTTAAGGGTGTTAGGGAAGCTAAGATGCTTCCACATGTGATTTGGTGGAAGTGGGAGACTAGGAATTGTTGTACAAGTGGCGTTCTTTGGAATCTCTTCCCAACTTGAGTTGGCATGAGTCTCTTGGAAGGAATTCGACCCATGGAGGAAATTAGAAGTTTATAAATTTCAATAACAAAGAAGGAAACCAGCTTTTGATGATTTTTAGAATTTACAATTGCATTTGTGAAGAGGGAGAGCTAGTGGATGACTAGTTTCTTGCCTTGGCCAATTTCGAGGGTGAAAGATTCCCATCCAAGTTGGTAATTGGAAAGGCCATTCAGACCTTTCATTTGGATATTTAATGGAATCTTTATTTCCAGGTGTAAGCTACAGGGAAGCTCATGGTTTCTTCTATTGCAGCTCACTCCTTCAACCATTTCCAGTTTTGATGGCATATTCTTGATCCTTGAGGGAGGGCGTTTTTGATGATCTATTGTACTCTTTGGGGGATATTTTAATGCCCCATTTATTTTGTAATATGAATTAAATACTCTTTTCTTCATCTCCAAAAAGTTTCAGGTCGAAATTCAAAGTAGAAATGTATAAATCTCATTTTTAATGGAAGAACAATGCCATTTCTCCACTACCATGTTGTGAGCCAATGTATTGATGATGATTTGGAATGAATGGATGATTCTATGATATATTTGTGATAAATATAATTCCATGGATGTCTTATACAAGTTTCATGTACTGTACTTGAGAATTTGAAGCATTTTTACTCAGTTTAGTTGTATTGGGAGGTGAAATAGTGTCATTTCCCCACGGGTTGAATTGGAGATTTTTGCAGTTGAATGGGAGAGGGTGAGAACAGTTGTAATAATCCATTAATGGTGCATATGATACTTTAATAACATACTTAAAACCTTACATACCTATTTTCATAAATTTGAGTGGGTTTGGAGGCATTTGGGAAGCCATTTTCAGTACTTACCCCATGGGGATTTAAACCCCAAATTACTAGTAAAATTGCATAATTGGTCCAGAATCTTAAGAGAGTTTACAGAGGTATTTTGGTGGCCATATGTCATCTATAAACATCATATTCAAGTTCTAATATCATTCATACACCTTCCTTGAATATTTGAAGGCATTTGGAGTCAATTTGAGACCTAGAGGCCAATACTAGTCAAAGGAAAATCACTAGTAAAGTTACCTACATTGATCAGAATTGAAAGAGGATTTGTAGAAGTATTTTAAAGGTCCAAAGACATCCCTGAAACACATATTTATGTTCTAATATCATTCATATACATTCTCAGAAGATTTGAGATCATTTGGGGCAAATTTGGGACCTAGAGATCAAAACTAGTCAAAGGTCGAACTAAGGAAAAAAAGTGGAAAATTGCAATTTTAATAAAATTCCTAATAAGGGACATTACAGTATGGTCATGATCATTTCATACACAGGTATACTTACCTAAGATCCTAACACAAAGTAGGATTCTAACTTGATATAGGAAAACATACCGGGATTATTATACCCAAATAATATCTTCTTTGTTCTCTTCAATGATTTAGAGACCTTGTGCTAGAACCTGCATATCTCATAGGTTAAGCATAGTAGAACAAAGTCATACATACCTTGTAAGTAAATATTCTATGTGATCAAAGACTATGGATGAGTCTTTGTCTTCATGTTATCATGGTCATATAACTCAATTTGTCTTTCTTGATGTATCTTTCATGTTAGCAGACAACCTCATCCTCATACAACACCATAGGTGCATTAGTACAATCATAAGTGTCATAACCCTAATCAATGAATGTCTTCTATCATTCACATGCATTCATACTTTTACTAAGGTGATTAGACAATATAAAACTAATCATGATTGTACTAACCTCAATAATATGAAGACAAACATATTATAAACTTAGTCATGAAACAGATTTCAAAACATACGTGTATCTTCTCAAGTCATACCAGTCGAGTAGTCTTCTCTATAAGTGTAAAATCCTAACCATCCAAGGTAGATCACTTGTAAACATCTTATATATGTTCATGGTGCTAGGATGATAAATATCAGTGCCATTTAAACCTCCTTCATCACTTCCCTATGAGTCTCCCAACTTTTCTAGGGTTTCTTCTTACCTCGAAACCCTAATCTTCAATCTCCTTCTTCCCACAACATCTTGATGGAGGATCAATATCTATGATGAATGGATTCCAAATCCATTATAAAAGATTCCAATGTTGCATCAGGTGTCTCCAACATTGTATCAGGTCCTTCCAGACCTAAAAACTGAAAACCCTAAGTGACAGCTTCTTCCTCCTCTTCTTAGACTTCCTCCATTGAGCCATTTCAGATGTGTCATATTGTTTCTGGTGTATCTCTACAATTTTGGATCTGCAGGGTCTGAAACTTTGTTTTGTGGTAGCCTGACCTGTCATCCTTCCAATCCCATAGGTATGAGATTTAATGGATACCCTGAGAGAGAGATATGCCAAGTGTTGCAACGTGACCTGTTTATGGGATGGAACAACATAGCGAACTTGTACGGAGTACCACTTGTCACTGTTTCAACTTTGGCCTCTAAAACCTGGACCTGTGAAAAAACAGTCCGTGCCCTACCTGTCACTTTTTACGAAATTTCATTTGGATCTTCCTAGCCCGAGATATGACCTTTTTCTCTAGGTCACATGTTTAGGACTGCATTCTGGAAGAAACCTTAACTTGTACGGATCATATCTCACAAAGTACAACTAATATGAGGCTAAGCTTCGGACAGAAGGTACATGAAAACTTCATCTTCAGCCTGTAAACGTTTTAGAGCCCGAATCTTCACCAAAAATGAGTTATAGCGAAAGTCCCACGATGACTAGTTTTTGCTATACAAAACCCTAATTTTCAAATTGTCGCAAGTGAAGCAAGTGTCGTAAGTGCCATACATTGCCTTGCTTTAGGCTAGCTCTGATACCATTTTAAGATTCAATATGATAAGGTAGATAACATCAATATTACATTCAATTTAACGACAATAGCATATACAGGATCACTGAAAGAACAACAAGCACAACATAAATGCAAGAGACACAGATTTATCCCGGGAAACCCTCATGGGGTAGAAAACCCAGCAAAGCTTCCTCAATATAGATGACCAACAAATACAAAGATGTAATCCCCAAACATGAGATCCTTCTCCTCCATAGCAGATCTCTCTCTCTCTCTCTCTCTCTCTCTCTCTTCTATGCGCCAATCACAAGTGAGTGAATGAGTGATAAAATGAGGAACACACCTCCTCTATTTATACTCATCTTCTAACTGACTTTTTACCCTAACTGGGCCGACCTCTCCTAAGATAGTCTAATAACCCCTAAACAGCTAACTTAGGGCCAACCCCATAAGGGAGGTCTAATAACCCTAGTTACCACATTCTCTCGGAGGAATAAACATCTCCGTATATACAATAGGGTCTCCATGGCAGAATGAAACATCTCCAGAATAATAAAGTACAAATATAATATTCTTATAAGTTACAATATCTCAACACTCCTCAGGGTTAACAATCTCCTCAAGAATTGGGGGTGTATCCCTCTTTCTCTTTGGGGCAAGGGTTTCAGTGGTTTTGTATTGAATAAGTTTAGACCTTCTCACTCCCAAGTACAATAGAGACACATCATCATCTGACACACCTATATTGACTGTATTGGCTTGGATTGGCTCAATAATGTTCACTTCTTCATTCAACCCTGGGTCCTCTAGTATACCCTCAATTGATACACATCATCATTTGACACATATGTATTGACTAGCTTGGCTTGGCTTGGCTCAACAATGTTCACTTCTTCATTCAACCCTGGGTCCTTTGGTATAACCTCAATCATAGTAGCATAATTCGAGTCTGAATACATATATTAATATAATTCGATATGGAAAAAATAAGTAATGAAAAAATCTAGTATGAAAAAAATACTGAAGTAGACTAGTTATATATAATACTTTAATTAAATATTCACAAATATACCATAAATTTACATAGACATTTATATAATAAAATCAAACATATAGTTAAAAACAAAAATATAAAATCTCAACAACTTGGGATATTGGGATACATTGAGCATAATTATTAAATTGGTTTTCAAAATTTAATTGTCCACTAGTAAGAAGAATAGATATAAGTATTACACCTACACCATGAATTCTAATTTGTTTCGAATTTCCTTACAGCTACTATGCCCCTCAATTAAGGACACCCAAGTCAATTTTGTATTAAGCAATGCATCTTTCACTAGTAAGTTTGATCAAGTTGTGATGTGTACTTGATTTGTGTACTAGTATTAAGCAATGCATCTTTCAGGGTTTGTACTTGATTTCACCCTTTCATTAATCCCAACAATCGAAGAAGGAAAGAAGGGCATATTAACATACCTTCTATGCCACATATGTATGAATGGCAGAAAATGATAGATATAATATTTGATAACAACCTTAGTAATTTTTGTATGCCACAGATGTATGAATGACAGAAAATGATAGATATAATATTTGATAACAACCTTAGTAATTTTTGTATGCCACATATGTATGAATGGCAGAAAATGATAGATATAATATTTGATAACAACCTTAGTAATTTTTGTATGCATAAGGCTATCTCAGACCATGGCTTGACCAATGACTTCCTCTGAAGTCCCTTGTCATCGCCCAGTTCCACTAGCTTCTCATTAGTTCCTCTTATAAATTCTTCCCTCAGGGCGGACGATGGCCCCTTCTTTCAAACCATTGCTCCTCATCTCTATTCATCCAAAATTTTCAACTACTTCAATCATATTTAAGCATGCAAACAAATGAAAAACATTTCATTGAAAGTACTTAAATCCCGTTGTTATTATTGGAAATAACAAGGCTAGCTTTCATTGACCCAAACCCACCATGAAATCATAAAAGTTATGAAGAAAGTGTGCCTTAAAACATTCATGCAACATATGGTTTTATATATCATTAAACTGAGATTCGTACCCAGGAAATGAAAGATGGAGGATCCTTGAATTTGTGAATTTTATATCACTGGTTCCCAAGCTTGAAAGTCGTCCAAGGTTTTCATAAAGATCATATGAACCAATCCATGTGGATATTATTTTCAAATGTCATAAACAAATCTTGTCGGCTTAGTGACCACTCCAATAGTTTCTGTGAGATTGATTATATAGGAAAAATGAGGATATGGGTTTTCAATGTGTGTATTTGAAATCCCACCGATTTTTAATTAACTGTCAGTCAACTGCACATGCATATTGTTGTTTGAGAGCATCTAATTTTAAATATTGATCGTAATCCAAAGCTTATAAATATGTTCCAAAGCTTATAAATATGTTGTAATCCTTGTGCATGCTGTAACATTGTTTACTATTGTTTATATACAGAGAGATGTGTGCGTTTGTTTGTTTCTGTTTAAAATTTTACTGATTTTTGCCGACTGTTATTGAACTGAGAGTAAAAGCTCCACTGCTCATGCATTGTTGTTATTGAACTGAGAATATATGATTTTCAATTGTTACAATCAAACTCTTATCAACATGTACTAAAGCAAAAACCTTGTGCCTGCTGTATAGTTGCTGTGGAATTGTTTACCATGGTTGTTATCGACTATTAGACCGTTTTTTTTAAAACCCTAAACCACTATTATTGTTTCCAAGTATCTAATTCTTCATAAAAGTTGCTGATGTATGTAGATTTTTCGTTCCATTACTAGAACTTGGAGTAGGTATTTATCATATTTGTTTAATAATTTATAACAATTCTCAATGTGCTTTATCCTGTGTTTTGTAGACGCGGATAGGGATGTCCAATATCAACTTGATTTGTTTTCTTGGAACTTGGAAGTCTATGCGATTTGGTCAATATGAATTCGTATGAATTCATCTGTATTATTTCCCTCGGTTGTGTACTTCACTATTATACTATTTCCCTGCGTTTAGATATATTGAGAGTGGATGGTTTTACAAGAATACTTTAGTTGTTGAGATCTTCATACTCGAAAAATCTTTTGTTTCTGGTAGATACAAAATATAGTTTTGAGTCTCCATGTTAATTCTCGGTTTTCTGTCATTTCTTTTTAGTGGCTAGAGAACTATCGACAAGAGGATGCATCAACACACCTCTTCAACGACAACGAAGTCCACTAACAAAGGAAGTGATGGGAAAATGAAGTTACCGACAGCAAGGTTACCCACCAGAGAAATCAACGATAAGCAATGTCACTCACAAGAGAAATCATTAACAACCAAAGTTAAGTTATCGACCAGACAAACCAGGTCACCGACAAACCACACTATCGACAAAGTGAAGTCATTAGCAAGAGAAGTAAACGACAAACAAATTCAACGGGAAGCAACATCATCTACAAGTGAGTAGCCAACAAAACTAAGTCATCAACAAAGGAAGCTATCGACAAACAAAGCCAACTAGGAACAAAATCAAATGAGTGATGAAGTAAAGCCACATAGTAAGTACTACAAGGTGTACATACTCTAATTTTGCCATATTTGAATTTATGATTTTCTAGGAAGAAATACCTATTCTTTATCATTAGAACTATTTAGGATGTATTGATATAAAAATAAATAATTAGTTGATAGAGATGATGACATTGCATAGATCTATCTTAAACTCATATCTATTAAATTACAATTATATATTCTTTTTGATCCTTAATAAACCGGGTTTAAGATAAATCTATGCTAGTTTTAATTTTTTAATTATTATTTTTATTTTTATGAGTTATTAGCCGACATAAATGTTTTTAATTACTTTTTATTTTGGAAAAATTACTTAACATAAGGTCACAACATCTCCCCCATGGCTTCTCTCTATGCAATGAAGATGACAATCATAAATGTCTATATTATAAAAATGAGAATCATAAAAGTAGATATTGTTTATATTGTTTATTTATTATAGAAGGAAATTAAGTTTATTTATAACAAATTTAGAAAGTCTAAAATAGATTGACATATACTCTAGAATTCTATTTTAGTGAGTCATATACCTATAAAGAATCCATTGAAGATTCAATCTCTCAATCTCACAGGAATAAGAGGAAGAGGTCTATTAAGAACAACACACATTGGTAATTTCATAAAGCCAAACCTCCCACTTTTGATGGTGAAGAGAAAAATGGTCCACGATCTTAGGCTTGGCTTCTTGGGATGAGGAAGTATTTCCAAGTCCATGAATACTCTCGGAATAAGAAGGCAAGGGTGGAATATATTTAATTTGAATGGAATAACACTTATGTGGTGGCATCACCTTACACAAGTGGAGAATCTTAATGAAAAGAAGACTGCGTGGAAGCAATTCAAGAAGTACTTCAAGAAAAAGTTCCTCTCCGATATGTGTTATGATGACAAAATTAAAGAGTTCCATGCTTTGAAATTGGGGAAAATGACCATGGATAAATATGCCAATAAATTCTTGGAGCTGTTGAGGTATAAGTTCCACAATGCATGATTAAAAAATGTGGAGGCACTATTTCATAAGAGGGAAATTTGAGCTTAGAACATACCATTATGGTTTGAAATATTTGTTTGGGAGTCCAATAATAAATGCATGGCAAGCTAGATGGCTGAAAGTTTTTATGCGAGCTTGATTTTGAGACCAAACACATAAAGGGGAAAGAAAATAAAGTGGTTGATGCACTAAATAGAAAAATTCATGCAATGCATGTAGCATTCATTAGCATTTTCCAATCACATTTGAGACAAAATATTTTTGACTATTTTACTAAAGATGGACATTATGTACTAGTAAAAGATAAATTACAACAAGAGAATTTGGAAAATAGGTATGAATTTGATCATTTGGAGGATGATGGACTTCCTACTTATAAAAATAGAACGTATATTCCTAATGTTACATATTTGAGAAAAAATATTATGGATGAAATCCACAAAAAACCGTATTCTGGTCACCCAGGATACCGGAAAACAATTGCTATGGAAATGAATCAATATTTTTGGTTAGGAATGAAAAAATACATTAATGAGTATATTTCTAGATGTACAAAATGCTAGCAAGTGAAGGATGGACATCAACACCCAAATGGAGGTGGTAATTATGGATTTTATTACTAGATTGACAACTACTTAAAGGAAGAATGATTCCATCATTGTTGTTGTGGATAAATTGTTTAAGGTAACACATTTTATTCCAATTAAATATACTTATAAGGATGATGAGATAACATGGATATTCATGAAATAAATATTCAAATTGCATAGGTTACCTAAAGCAATTGTATCCGACCATGATATACAAAATTTACTTCTTACTTTTGAAAAAGTCTTTTTGTAGATTTGGGTACACAACTAAACTTTAGTACTGCCTATTATCCATAAACATATAGAAAAATAGAAAGAGTAAATCATGTGATTGAAGACATGCTTTGCATGCATGTGATGGACAAACCATCCAAATGGGAATATTATCTACACTTAGTAGTGTTTTCATATAACAATGATAAACAAACATCATTGGAAATGAGTCCATTTGAAGCTTTGTATGGAATAAGGTGTCTAGGACACAATTGATTTGGGATAATCCAATGAAAAAAATTCTGCTTAGGCCATAAATGCTTAAATAAATGGAATAATAGGTTGAAATGATTAGGTAGAATTTAAAGGAAGCTCGAGTTAGACAAAAAAATATATGCAAATAAGAATCAAGTGCATATGTAATTCAATGTTGGGGATCATGTTTAGCTCCGAGTGATTCCAAGGAAGAGTTCCTTGAAGATTGGAAGTTGTGCCAAGCTATCACCAAGATATTGTGATCCATTTGAAGTGTTTGAGAGGATAGGGCTAGTTTCTTATAAAATTGCTTTGCTTACTCACACTAGAGCTCATAATGTTTTTCATGTTTCTTTGCTTATGAAATATGTGCATGACCCTAAACATGTGATTTATTGATTTGTGATCCAGGTGGAACCCAAGGGAGAGTTCTAAATAGAGGCACTATGCATCCTTGACAAGAATGTAACATTATCCTATAATTGAGCCATCAGATAGGTAATGGTAAAGGTGCAGTAGAAGCACAATATTTTTTAAGGATTCAAATATTATATCTATATGTAGTATTCTAGGTGTCTATTTGGACTGAAAAATACTAAATATAGATGTATAAGCAAATATTCAATAAAAACGTACAATATAATATTAAAAATTGTAAATTTTTGGCAAATTTTAGCTATTTAATCATATCTTATGTAAAATTATGTGATTTGTTAAGCTAAATGACTATTATATTTTTTTTAAATAGCCAAAAAATTACCAATTAGCAAAATTATTCCCTTTAAAAATACACTGATTCAAAGCACTTTGGTCCTAATGAGGCTATATGGAGTTGGAGGATGCCATGAGAGAGACATATCTATTTTTGTTTTGATTTTGAGCAAACACTCAGGATGGTTTATTCCAATGGGGAGGGGATTGTAATACCCCTAGTTTTTACTTGGAATATATTAAATCAAATTATGTACAAATGATGTGAATATGATAGTATGGATTCCTAGTGCAATGCCCAAGGCCAAGGATTGACTAGTGAATGGCTATGCATGTATAACGTAAATATCTATATATGGACCATGTGGTTAAGGGTCAGTGTAAGCTAATGAGGGTCGCTTTTGGTGCATTAGATGCAATATAAAACTAAAAAATCAGGTATCCCTCAACTTACTTGGATTTTTTGAGATACTTACGCAAAATATCTTGCATTGAGTAAAAAAGATGAAATGTAGGAAGTTGAATCACATTTCCGAATATATAACTTTTATGTATTGAAAATTTGCATAGCTATGTCAAGTTTCATTTTTCCTAACAAGCACTTTTTATTTTTTAGGCAAATGATAAGGTATATGTTTTTGTGGGTGCAGTCTTTGAGGGCCTAAATGATGGAATCAAGCTACAAAAATGGGCATGCATGTAGAGAACATATAGCACTAGTCCGCCATTATTTTTCGAAAATTAAATTAGTAATTTTATAATTTTTTTATAATTTTCTAAGTGATCAAACCTCGAAAATAGTACGTCTTTTGTGGGTGCAGCCTTTGAAGGTCTTAATGCAAAAATCATGAAATGGGTTTTGGATAGAACGTGGAGGTTAGTGTCTACTTGTGCACCATAAATTTTTTTTTTGGAATGATCAAGAATTGAAAAAGTCATGGAAGAAACACTAACAATGTGTTTCACAAGTTAAGGAGGTAGGACAATTTTTTTTAAAAGAAAATAGGAAAAAAAAATATTTTTAAATAAAAGTTACATATTTGGAATCTGCAGAAAAAATGCTATGTGTGTTTAAGATTTTGTAAAAAATGATTGTGTGTAGCATATTGCAATGGGTGGCTAAGCACACGCTTCTCTAGAAACTGGAAGAAATATACCCAATTAGCTTTGGTTTATCATTACCATAGCACAAGTTTAGTATTACCGAAGCAAACTCCAAGGCATACACATAGGATTATGGTTGACATGCGAGCAAGTAAGTAGGGTTGGTTTAGGCTCTAACAAACACGTACGCGTTCTGTTTAAATTCAAAAAATATTGCCGCGCTTTCAAAATTTAATAACGCGATCACGTTATATAACTACATAACGCGTGTGCGTTATATAACTACATAACGCGTGCATGTTATATAACTACATAACGTGTGCGCGTTATGTAAACTATAAAATATATGTTTAATACTTGAGAGGGGGTGGGGAAGACTCAAGGGCATTTTTGGTTAATATTTGAGAAGGGGTGGGGAAGGGTCAAGGGAATCTATGGTTAATATTTTTAATAGGGGTGGGAAAGGGTCAAGGGATTAGATGTCAAAAGCTTGAGTGGGGAGAGATGAAGGGAATGAGAATATGGTGGGCTACAGGGGTGAAGGGCAATGGAGCTTGAGAGCACTATTAGGAGTAGAAGAGGTTTCGAAGAGGTATAGGGTTAGAAGTTGAAAGTGAGACTTGAGTGACAAGGGAGAATGGATGGAGGCAAGGGGGGTGTGAGAGAGAAAGAAAGAATACAAGGGGGGAGAGACATAGAGAGAGGGAGGGAGAAGGACAATGGGGAGGAATGGATTTAGAGGGAGCGATAGATATACGGGGATAGAATTAAATAAAGAGATAGGAAGGGAGGGACAAAAAGTGTTGGTGGGATACATGCAGGGAGTGGTGGCAATGTAGAGAGAGAGAGAGAGAGAGAGAGAGAGAGAGAGAGAGAGAGAGAGGAGGAGGAGGAAGGGACATAAAGTGAGAGAGAGAGAGGGAGTGATGGGGAGATGGGGATAGGGTGAGGGAAAGATAACATGAGGGAGGGATAGAAGGTGAGAGAGAGAGAGGTGGTGAGAGAGGGAGGGAGAGAAGGTAGGGTGAGGGATGGATGGAGAAAGGTGGATACATATATAGATGGAGAGGGAATGGGTTTGAGAATGGAAAGGGACATAATGTGTGTGTGTGTGTGTGTGTGTGTGTGTGTGTGTGTGAGAGAGAGAGAGAGAGAGAGAGAGAGAGAGATGGTTGAGGAGAGATCTAGACTAGAGGGAGGTGTGAGCGAC